>PVKC010012234.1:0-23978 GCA_004027635.1 Crocidura indochinensis
AAAAAAAGGAACAGAGAGCAGGTAGGGGGAGGAAGGAAGGGAAATTGAGGACATTGGTGGCAGGAAATGTTAATGGGTGAAGGGTGGTGTTTATTGTACATCGTAAGACTAAAACTCAAGCATGAACAACTTTGTAATCACGGTGTTTATATAGAAGGAAAAATTTATTCTGTGTATCTCCTGAAAAATTTTATAACCTTCATCATTAACTTCTGGATAGGAAATGATTCCCCATTTTAGACTGTATGCCTCTAGTAAATTATTCCAAGCAAAAACCAAGAAATATACTGTACTTTAATATTGCAGTGTTAAGATTGATTTGTGTTTTGAATCACATTGATAGCTACGATTATATTTGAATAATAATGAGGCGATCTGACTGATATCAGGAAATCAATATTTTCTTGTGCTCAGTTTTCCTTTTGTTGTTTTGTTTTGTTTTGTTTTGTTCTTGGGTCACATCCGGCAGTGCTCAGGGTTACTTTTGGCTCTACTTTCAGAAATCGCTCCTGGCAGGCTAGGGGAAATTTATGTGATGCAGGGATTCAAACCACCGTCTTTCTGCATGCAAGGCAAACACCCTACCTCCATGCTATCTCTCCATCCTCTTGTGCTCAGTTTTTCATGGACATTCTCAATGGTAACAACATAATCTCTGCAACAATATGACCAAATTATTATGTAATATATATCATATAAATCAATGTCTCCAAAAATATAGGCTTTTGATCCTTTATATGTCCTACCTCCTCATGCAATGTTATCAAAATGAATCCTAAGAAACACTCACCTCCTCTGTATCGTCCACTAGAATCAAACTGTCAGTAACCTAACAATTGTTACTTGAGTGTCTTCATTTCAGGCAACAAGACTTTTCATAGCTTATATTTTCATTATAAACTATACAAATATTAAAATTTTTACATACATTTACCTCCAAAAGATTATTTTCCTCAAATTAAAAGATCGTTGCATGTATAAAAAGTTTCCATATTGTTCAGTTAAGTTACATTGAACTATACAATAATGTACAATAATGATACAATAGTGTTAACTAGAATAATAATATTAAAAATGCTACTGGATTTTATAAAGATGTGTTTCTTTAACAATAATTTTCAGGTTTCTTCTATATTTATAAGATAAATAAACATACAATAAAATGTTACACATATTACAGGTGCACAATTCTATAAATGTATGTTCACATAACTATTTATATACCTACAAAAAATGTCCGTGTCTATTATCATACTGCAACGGTCTGATGAGAAATACTGGTGTATACAATGAAACAATAAAAGTAAAAATCACTATTTCCTAATTATCAATTTAATATGAGAGTGAGAAATGAGGGGGTTTATCTGGTAAGTTTTGCCCTGATTGATTTCTCTTAGCTTGACTCCCTCACCTCTATTCATGTAAATGACAAAATTCTCTGTTTTCCTTATAGCTGTGTCATATTCTAGTTTACATAGAGACACCATCTCCTTAACTTCTCTTCATTCTCTTTATCCAAGTTCTATACATATAGAACTATTTTTATGATTAAACTTACAATTTTGCAAGACAGATAGATGCCTTACCTCTAGCACTAGTGCTCTGGCCCAAGTTTCATTATTTTATATTTAACAACAATAACAAAAAATATCCCTTTCATGTTTTAAAATTATGCTCCAACCAAATAGCACCTACAATAAGTATGTCACAAATATTATAAATATTGCATACATATTTGGAATACATATTTGGAAATATAAATAAGGTAAATGATACTTTGTTAAATTCAAAAGTCTACTTTATATGTATTTGAATTTTATGCAAATACATACTTAGCTATAATATAAAAATAGTGAGGTAGGTATAGAATAGTATTAATTAGAGCCTGCAAGGGCAATATGATAAAATAGAATATTTAGGTATATGTGTAATCTTTCTTAACTATAATACAATTCTCTAAATGTATGCTCAAATATGATATTTTTTATAAACACAATGGTTAAAAGTCTATAGTCAGATAACCTTTATCTTACTTTAGTTAAATTCCACTTCTTTCATGTAAGAGTAAACAATTACTTTAAATATTGTTCTGGATTTGTCCCTGCAAAATTATCTTCTGTTTTTGATGTTCATTCTGACTTTTTCAGTCCAACTAAATATAATAATTAGACCACATAATCACAGGGAACACAGGCTCGTTATTTCTACTGTCATATAAAATTAATGCTGCATTAATTTGCTGTCTTCTTACTCACTCCACTTCCATGTTGACTTTTATTAAAATCTCCTGGTTATTTTTCATTTTTATTTAGTGCTCAAAATAATAAAGCAATGATATATAGGAAGAAATTTGTCATAAACAAAAGTTAAAAGGTAGACTTTGAAATTAAGTTGGTAAAAGTACTGAATATGCTTCACAAAAGCTGTAATAACCCAGAGAAAAACTTGGACATTTTACTAATTTTTTGTTCTATAAAAAGCACATCTAAGGAAAAATAAGATATAAATATGATTACTATATGGTTGAGTTCTTAGGAAGTATGCAGATATATGTACTATGGTTTGGAAGACATCTAGTGAAATTTTGCATGTAAAACTTTGGTATTGTTATTAAGATTTATTTTTAAGCAGCACAGATAATACTAATATTCAAAATACCAGAATAAGTATGTTTGCTAGGCCATTAGAAATTACTAGATAGTAATATTCAAGGAATTTAGCTGGCACTCTTTTTTACATTAAAAAATATAAGGAGGGTAAAAGCCATAGTACAATGATGAGGGCATTTGGCTTGAAGTGGCTGTTCCATGTTAAATCCCCTATGTCCTATATGGCCTCCAGAGCCTGCCAGTGTGATCCCTGAGCTCAGAATCCAGAGCACTGACAGACATGATCTCGAAGAGAAGATTAAGCACATAAATAGAAATTGCTCTGAAGGAAAAATGGATAAAAATGAATCATTTAAAATATATAAAGAAATAAACTTCATTTTTTCTGCTGGAATATTAAAAGTTAGCATCACATATTGATGTGATTAGGTTTCTATAGACAGATGCAAGGCTGAAGGGAGAAGGTGGGTTGTGGAAATAGTTCAAGGTTTCCACTGTGCGAGCAAGTTTCCTTCCATGTAATTGGGCCATCACGGTGGCTGGAAGCTTAATGTTGTCTCAATTGCTCTTGTGTGTGCCCACACATTCTGCTCTGAAACTCTCTCCACCACCCACTCGCCATCATTGTTGAAATCTCTGCAGCATATTTTGTGTGAAATGAACTTCTTATAAAAAATACCTAGTAAGATAAGGTTTTCCTTTTGCATTTTGTACAGATTAAACAATTTCAGAACCATTGATGTCCTATGTAAAAAAAATGGTTAAGAAAAAATGGAAGGCCGGGAGGCTGGGGGATATAAGGGGAAAGAGGGAAAGAGATTTGTCATCAAGAGATGCAACTCTGAGACATGGCCTTATGGGCTTAAACAATTAAAGAACAACACTCAGGCATTTGTTCAAGATGATAGAACTATATTATTTCAAATGCACTAAAAATAATCCAGACTTTTTTTTTATTAAAAATCTAAGAGGGAAATAATGGCATCAATAGCCTCATTAAAACCCACCTGCAGACTTTCTTCTTGAAGGAACCATAAACTTCACACATATGGTCATGAAAGAATAGAATATCTTGACTTTAACGGCATAATAGGGCTAATTGGCTTTGGAAAAACTGGATTTAAGGTTGAACTTGGGTTTAAAAAACAGCAGTAGAGGGCTTTAGTTACTCTCACAGCTGGAATTTATGCTGGAATTGAAAGCACTCATTCCCAATAAATAAAAAGCTTGCTTTTTGTACCCAGAATGTACTACCATAGATATTTGAAAAATATAGTAATATTAATTTTTCCACCAAAAGTATTTTACAAATTATAGAATTTTTTAAAATAGGCTTCCACAGAAATAAGCAGAAACAGATTTCTTAGTTTTACTTCATTCATCCTTTGATTGACTATGGATTGACATTTATGATTCCTACTTTATTTTCCAGGATTAGAATTTCTAATTACATATAATCACTTTGTGCTCCAACAAACATCTATATTATTATTATTATTTTTTGCAATGAGCTTTGATGATAGTGTCTTTTGAATTTAGAACCTAAGTAACGCAATTTTTCTTTCCACATGTGAGTTGTCCACATAGTTTAACTCAGTGATTCTCAGTTTTCCTCTCTCTGATCCACTGAATGATTTGCTTCCTTCCAATAGAGTATCCTACTTCATGCCCTCTTAGACTTTTACCCCGATTTAAATAATTTTTAAATGGGATTATCTGGGGCTCACTAGGAGTCAGGGTTCATAGCCAACAGTTAAGAGATGCTGGTGACATGTAATGAAGTTTTCTCTTTGTGCAAGAGTATATTAATAATCAGAAGTCTATTCTCTATGATTTCTTTTGCCATTGCTCTATTTCACATGAGCATTTGATCTTTCAATGTTTATGTAATGATTAACCAAAATGATTAGTGACCAAATCTTCAATTCTGCAATTCTATATGAGTTCCTATTTTTTGTTTTTCAAACTTAAGAAATGACATTTATTTTGGTTCACATATCAGCTACCAATAAAATGCTCATATAATCTATAACATTAACAATACAAATAAAATTATCTGAAAATTAATCAATTATAGTTTCAGGCTCCACTGTTATTCTAATTCACTCTACATTTATAAATAAAAAGCTAAAAAATGTGACCATTGATATTTTTAACAAATATTTATTTAATTTCTTCCTTTTTAAAAATAGATTTTCCAATCTTTATTCTGGGTCAAATATTCTAAATTTTAACTTAAGTTATATATCCATTGTATGTCAAAAAAACAAGTAATCACATTTATTTAAGTGTTAAATAAAACTTGATGTATCTAATATGTAAATGAAGAATTTAAAATCTTATTAATATATTTTGTTAAATATACACATGTGCCAATACCAGGCACTCAGGTCTTCTGCTTTTGCATACTATGGAATATTATATTATTATTATTTAATATTAAGAAGAAAGATAGTGGATTAGATAAGCAGCAGATTTTCAGAGTCAACACAATCTAGTCAACTAGAAATTGCATATTCAAATATTTTCATGGATGACCAAAGTCTCAGAAGATGTATTTCATCATTAGCAGAAGAGATCTGATAATTTCCCATCACAGTGTTTGTCAAATTGAAAATTGAATTGATTTCATATTAAGGTACAGTTCTCTGGGTATTCAAAATAATAAACTCCTCCTCTCAATTTTAAAATCTCATCTATTGTATTGACAGTCAAATTCACATTAGTTTTGGGAATGCAAAGTTAATGTTGACTCACTTGTCAAGGCCAGTATTCTACAGATAATTTTTCTTAGAAGTGTTTTCCAAAGATTATAAACAAAACCACCTCACTTCCTGTGCTCTGCCTACTGTCTCAGGGCCATTTCTCTCCTGATTAACCTCTTTCTGCACCTTTTGGAAAGGGAAAGAATAGTGTTAATTGTTTTTTAAAGTTATCTTAAATCTTCTTTTGTTTTGTTAAAACCTACATACAAAGGATCCCTTAGAATATTTAAGATAGCTTTTATTTATTAATCCTAACTTGCTGTTGCTAGGATAATTCAATTGAAGAGGAGTTAATAATAAGAAAAAATATAGACTGATAACTGCAGAGTGAAGCCATCTATGAATGTGTCATTGTAGGGAGATATGTAATATTATTGCCTAAAAAACAGCTCGTTCTGGTGCTTTGCAAACTGATGTGATTAAACTTTTGTTAATGTGCTCACAACTTCATTTGGAAATGTAATATCTCTTGCAAATAATAAAGCCATTCAATTTTAAAATACTATTTTGTTATTTCAATAACTTCTAAAATACTTTTTTCATTTTCTATTTTAATAAAAATTGTTATCTCAAAATATTAGAAAAAATTTAGCTGGAGGGACAAAATGTACTCTGAGTTTTTATGAAAAATTTTACTTTTTCTTAAGTTGTTTGGCTAGCTGCTGTCATTATTGGAATCTCCAAGTATAATATTTTCAGTTATAACTTTTATTGACTCTTGTTACAGAAACTGAGTAGACACACACTGCAGCATGGTAGGATGAATAAAAAAGAAATATCCTTTAAAAAATCCTAGGTTGGAACTTTTAAAATAACTTGTAAATTTAAATTTGATATGTGCTATTAATATATTACTATACTATAATATATAAAATTACTATTCAGATCATAACGAAGCCTAATTTGTGGTTCACTTACTTTATATGTAATGTATGGTCCTTTAACTTTTGCCACTAAAACAACATTGTTTTTCATGATTTCTTAGTTACCCATTTTAAGTAGAAAATAGTTTACTTATGTTAAAATGTTAAATCATGCAATGAAAATGCAGTCCATGTTTTTTATTTTGTTGTTGTTGTGAAAAATCTGAAAATCCCAAATAAAATCAACATAAAGTAGTCAATATTCTTCTAACTCCTAATCTGATTTTCTAGTTGTTGTGATTCTCATTTTATTATAACCAATTTTTATTCTGAGCAAACATCAACATAATAGAGATGGGTATTGATTGAGTGCTATAGTACATAGAAAATTATGTTCTAATATAAAATATTTAAATTATTAAAATAAAGACAACATATTGTTTTATTTTGCACTGAATTACATTATTTAGAATATATGTATTTATGAAAATATATGTACTATTTAGAATATTTTGAACATTACTCTATTTCAAGATTGAGTTACTAAAATGATTTGAGTTAGCAAATAAAAAATTATACATCTCATAATTTTCTATTTTAACCAATATAGCCTAACAAATTGGCTATTTATTATATAATAAGATATTGTCCACTACATAGAAACAATTCTGTCTACAATAAATTTTTAATGAGTTGGATTATCATAAATGTTTTATACATTGCTTATAGTTTTTACATGTAGCCTTAAATGAGTTGCCATATATAGTTAAAAACATTATCAAAAATAATATCTAATATTTAATTAGCCTAAGTACAGGATTTTATAGATGCATGACATAAGTCATAGAAAGTATAAAAGAACTTAGAAAACATATAATAAAATTTATCAACTAAGATTTGAGATATAATATGTCTCTTATGTATGTCAAACCCAGAGTGGTCACTGGTACTATTAAGTTCAGAAGTCAGAATCTGCCACCCAAAAGACCACCAGGGAGAAAGGCATTAATGTAAATAAAAGGGAGTTTATTCCAGCATGTTGGGGGCCAACATCACTTAAGAAATGAGGACACCATGGGGCCGGAGAGGTGGCGCTAGAAGAAAGACATCTGCCTTGCAAGCGCTAGCCAAGGAAGGACGGCAGTTTGATCCCCCGGGTCCCATATGGACCCCCCCAAAGCCAGGGACAATTTCTGAGCGCTTAGCCAGGAGTAACCCCTGATCATCAAATGCGTGTGCCCCCTTCCCCCCAAAAAAGAAATGAGGACACCAAGAATGGCTCACAGGTCAAATTTAAAGGGGTACCTAAGCCAGATCCAGGGGATCTGTATGTCATCCGACTATCTATTCGTTGCTGTAAACCCAGGGTGCGGTTGTCATCTGGTCATCATCTGTCAGCTTCTGTTTAGACTTATATGAGTGTATTCCTGGCATTTACCTCTAGGATCTGGTTCCAGGAACTAGCTGTTCTTTTGGGCCCAGTCTTTTTACTTTAAAACTGTCGCCTGGGGACCGAGAGGTAGCATGGAGGTAAGGCGTTTGTCTCTCATACAGAAGGTAGGTGGTTCTAATCCCGGTATCCATATGGTCCCCTGAGCCTGCCAGGAGCGATTTCTGAGCAGAGAGCCAGGAGTAACCCCTGAGCACTGCCGGGTGTGACCCAAAACCCAAAGACAAACAAACAAAAACTGTAGCATGTCGTGGCTGCACTTAGACAGCAAAGCCAGGTTTACAACTGTTAACTTCCATAAACAAGCAATACAGAAGACAAAGCAATATTATTTCTAATAATATTTCTAAGCAAAGGCACATTATATTCTAACATCAACATTTAGGTTGCAGTTAATTCTAATACTTAGATTCAAACCATACTTACTACGAATTCCTCACCATGCTAGGAAATAACCCTGAACACAGAGCTAGGAGGGGTCCCTGAGTACAGAGCCAGAAATGAGTGCTGAGCACAGCCAGATGTGGTCCCAACCTCTCCCCCACTACCCCACAGTAAACAGCTATTATCAAGAAGTAAAAAAAAATTACAAATTGAAATGACCCCAAACAAAATTTCAAATTCTAATGAATATTTATGCTCTAAGTGTTAACTCAGTATCAGAAATGTGTAGTTGCAATGACTCAAACTAGAAAATGATAACTCAGAAGAGAAAAATGTTAGTGTTTGTTCAGAAAAAAATTTGCACAAAGTTACATTAAATGGAAATAGCAAAACTCTGGTCATCAAAATGTGATTTTTATGTATTAAGAGAAATGAAATTTAAAAAGCATAATCATTTTGAAATTGTACTTTGTATGCTAGAAGATCAAAATTGAGCCAACTCACATGATTGCAAACATGAAAACCAATAAGAAAGTAGTAATTATTTTATGTTTAGGTACTAGAATTATTTTGAGTTTTGTATGCTTATTGAAATTGTACAAATATATCAAATTATTAAGTATTGTATCATTTTAATGTAAGGATACATGTAAATATTAATGTTGGAATAGAGCAATTGTATAGTATTATATGACAAATATGTGCTTATTAATTCTCTTTCTTCAGGAAGCTAACTAAGATCAATGACACTATACTAAAATAGTTGGTAAGACTAAGACAAATGTATTCTTTATCATCTAATAGATTTTAGGTCTGATTTAATGAAGTTCTAATGTTATACTTCATAACACACCAATATTACCCATATAGTATAAAAGATAGTAATTTGGATATATGGTCCAATTCACATTCAATTAGTGTTACACTATTTCATACTAAAAATTGGGGCTACTGCTAAATCTTTTAATTTGTAGAAACTGCATCTAATTAGATTCTGTAGCAGAAATTCAAATAAATTATCTGGTAACATTTCATAGTTGTTTTTATTTCCCTTTAGAAAAGCATGATTAATTATTGAATCTATCAAATTTTAAGCTATACCAGAAAAGTTACTAAAGTTACTTTAGTGACTTAGTAATGAAGAAACACTAAAACTCTTCCTTAACTTTTACAGATGAAAGGATTTTTTTGTTTGTGTGTTTTGGTTTTTATTTTTCGGCCACATCCGTTGATGCTCAGGGGTTACTCCTGGCTAGGCGCTCAGAAATCGCTCCTGGCTTGGGGGATCATATGGGACCCCACAGGAAGGAACCATGATCCGTGCTAGGCTTGCCCACACAAGGCAGATGCCTTATCGCTCGGGACACCACTCCGGCCCCACAGATGAAAGTTTTTGGTATAAAATTACACAGAAAACTACCATAATCATGTGAAAGAATGAGAGAACTGGAAAACCTGTCTGGAGTACAGGTGTGGGTGGGGTGGGAGGGAGGGGGACTTTGGACATTGGTGGTGAGAATGTTGCACTGGTGAAGGGGGTGTTCTTCACATGACCGAAACCTAATCACAAAGACATATGTAATCAAAACGTTTAAATTAAAAAAAAAAAAGAAGGCCTCCCAATTCTTACCACAGGCTGTGTTCTTCACACGGACTGTATAGAAAGAGGAGGTACAGTAAACACACCCTATATACACCTCAACCCAGACCCTTGCCTGGTTTGTATTGGAAATTGGGGACAAAAAAAAATTATTGTCGTCGGTGTTGTAATGCAAACATCATGAGCATTACCTCTTTGTTAAAGACATCCTTAATATGAAATAAGTGTTCTTTCATTTTTCTTTCAAAAAAGTTTATAAAAGAGAGAAAGAAGTCTTTTAAACTGTAAATTGTCATGTAAAAAGGCCATAGAAGATATCTCAGCTAAATCAGTCAGGAATAATCCTTATTACACAGCCAGGAATAAACCTGAGCACTACTAGATGCTGTCACCCCAAAAAAACAACAAATACATTTATCAAAGAAAATGTATATTAAGAAAAAAATAAATTAAAATTTTTATATATTATCATCTTCTAAAATTTCATTATTATAAGAATTTGCTAACATAAAATGATGCTAATTACTTCATTATTATGACAATAAGATTAATACCAATGTTTTGGGGTCTCTGGTTCAACAATATCCAAGAAGACTATTAAACTGTATTTTCCAAAAATTATCTGTCTAATGCAGGGGTTCTCAAACTTTTTTTATAGTTTAGACATTCTTTATTTAAGCACAATGAATACAAACATATTCATAATTGGATTCAGCCATAAAATGCACACACCCTCTTCACCAGTTAAACTTTCCCACAACCATTGTCCCCCTATTTCTTACCTTCCCTTATCTCTTGTCTGCCTTTAAGACAGGCATTGTATTTATCTCTCTCTCATCGCCATGATAGCTCTAAGTGTAGTTATTTCTCTATCTGCACTTAACATTCTCTATGATAAGCTTGTTATCATGAGTTGGTACTTCCAGCTCTCATCTATATTGTCTCTGGGTGTTATCATACTGTCTTTTATTTTTCTAAATCCCACGTGTGAGTGAGACTATTCTGTACTTATCTCTCTTCTGCTGACTTATTTCACTCAACATAATAGTCTCTAAATCCATCCATATAAAAGCAAAGTTTGTGACTTTATTTCTTTTAACAGCTGCATAGTATTCCATTGTATAGATGTACCAATGTTTCTTTTTTTCTTTATTTAAACATCTTGATTATATATATGATTGTGATTAGGTTTCAGTCATGTTAAGAACACCCCCTTCACCAGTGCAACATTCCCACCACCAAAGTTCAAATCTCCCTCCATCCCATCCCACCCCTACCCATACTCCAGAAAGGTTTTCCAGTTCCCTCATTCATTCACATGATTGTGGTAGTTAAAACTTTTTAAACAGGGGCCCAGTTCACTGTCCTTCAGATCATTGGAGGTCCAGACTATAGTAAAAACAAAAATTATCAACAAATTCCTATGCACACTTCATACACCTTATTTTGATGTGAAGAAACAAAATGGGAACAAATACAATATGTGGCCAGCGGGCCGTAGTTTGAGTACCACTGATCTAATGCTACTCACCAAAATTAATGAAATATATTTATTTTTAATTGGTAGCAAAACCTATCTGTCATCACCTGGGTTGTAATAATGATAAAATGAATATGTCAAAAATATCATGTGAAATATTGTTTTCATTATTTAGATTTTGGGTACACTGGCTGAGTTCAGGAATTACTGGGGTAATGTTCAGGTGATCCCAGGGCTAGAAGGGGATTGAACATGAAATGGCTGTGTGCAAATTGAGAAACTACCAACTATATTCTATCTCTCTGCCCATCTCACATTAAAATAAATCTGATGAGTCCCAAAACTATTTTGATCATAAATTATGTGGAATCATAAAAATTTGAAAGTATATCAATATACTTTCTACCTAGCTTTATAAGAATTTGCTAATAATAAATTTCATACCTTTAAAGTATTTTATTTATTTTATGCATAATTAAAATATATTTTAAATAAGATTTGTATGTCATCAACATTTCTATATCAAATACTTGTTCTATATTGCTTGACTAAATATAGACTAGTGTATATTTAAAGTAGTTGCTTTGGTCATCATTTTATGATTAGATTTTAGTGTATTACAGTGAAAATATTTTCACAAATTGTAAACTTGTAATATAATGATATTTTATTAAATAGCACAGCTTTTTGGGGCTGGAGAGCTTTTTGTAGTGGCAGCGTTTGCCTTGCAAGCAGCAATCGAGGACCTAAGGTGGTTGGTTCGAATCCCAGCTTCCCATATGGTCCCCTGTGCCTGCCGGGGACCTATTTCTGAGCAAATAGCGAGGAGTAACCCCTGAGCACCACCAGGTGTGGCCCCAAAACAAAACAAAACAAAAGATAATATAGCTGTTTCTAAACAAAACCATTCAAAGTGGAAAATATTTCGAGCAATAATGTTTAGGCATAGAAAATATAATATTGTTGCTTCCCCCTCTATTATTTTTACTCTAGATATTTTTCTCTTCCATTAGACATTAATTCTCTTAAATTTACTATTGAAAGAAGTTAAAAGTTGGAATATAAATGCAAGAGAGAGAGAGAGAGAGAAAGAAAAAGAGTCCAGTTGTGCATATGTTAGTGTATGTATTCTTGATTGCAATTTAAGACCCTTTGGGTAAAGAGATAATTGAAATTATAAAATATAAGTGACCCAGATGTCTGGAGAGAGCCTGGCTGGCTGCCATTACCTCTTTCCTCCCTCTAGCTCAGCTACAAGTGAGAAAAAGCTGCTCACATCATGCTGACCAACAGCAATCATTTCAACAAAGGTTTCTAAATAGGTACAGTATAAAATTAGGGCAAAAAAAATTAGATCCAGAAGTCAGAAAATAACCTATCAAATACTTGAGTTTTTTAAAAATAATAATGAAATGCAATTATAACTATGCTTCAAATGTAGTAAATTTCTAGCAGTGCAGTTTCAGGATAATATAATTTATAATTTGTAATATTATAAATACAAAATTATATGTGTGTTTAATCAAATGAATCTTTGGGAAAGCACATTATGAAGAAAATGCTTGACAAATAAATGGCCTCAACTATTTGCTTCTCAATACTTAGACCAGTGACCTTAACTCCTTCAGGCAGAAATATTTTTGATCATTATATACTCAAAATTTAAAACAGATTTAGTTCCTTTCTTATTCTTTAATCATAGTTGCTTGCTAGGCTGTTCCAATTGTAAGAATGCAAAAATACTACCAACCTTTAAAATCACCAATGTATTAAAACAATATTAAATAATATCTATTTTATTTTATTCTATCTATCAAGAGGAATCAAGTGGACTGTCATAATCATGAATTTGATTTGAACCATCTGAAGCTCTAAGAAGAGAAATCAAGTTACTCAGAGGAGCACTGAACCAAGTCCTAAGTGATGAGCTTTCTAGTCATCCAGGAAATCTGAAGGCTCTGGTTTCATTTATGCACTGAAAGGTTGGAGCATATCCCATATTTATTTCTCATTCTACCCACATGACAAGAATTTATTCAGAATGCATTCAAGACTGCCCCCTTTTAAGTTGATATATCAGTCAGCTGGCTTTCCACTGAATTCCCTGTTCAAAGTTTATTTGCTTTTTCTCAGAGCAGGTATGGAAGGTTTTCTTCAAGAATTTAAAGCAGCACTTCTCAAGTTCCAAAAACATTCTTATTTTGTTTTCAAGAGCTTATGTATTTAATTTGTTCAAGGATAAAATGTAATTCAATATTTGCTAAGAGGAATATGTCTTCCGTTAGGGTATCCTGATGAGTTAAATTTTCTTTTTACCTTGAACAAATGTTCTCTTTCTTTTCTAATTACAGAACAACTATTTTCTATCCTGAGGTGCACTGGTTGACACCAGATCATTTGGTAGCAAAGATAAAAAAAAATTTGGTGAGGCTGGGAACAAAGACAACTTTGTAATGCTAAATGTACAACTGAACCAATAGCGTAATAAAGAAATCACTGTTATTCAGGAGAATAAACTGATAAAAATGAAATTGGAGAGACTAATTTATGACTATGAATAATTTATGACTAAAAGTCACAAAGAACTTAAATAAAATCCCTCCAAATGTCCCACATCTACTATGTCTGTCAATTTCATTCATATTTCAATTATCAAATATAAAACAAAAATTAAGTATCTTCTGTATTGCATTTTCACTTGAAGGCTGCAGGTTCAAATTCACCTTCATTTCACATGTGAAGGTGAAGTATATCAGAACATCCAGTTCTGAACGTCTTGGAACAAACATAAAGGAGCATTTTGAGGGAGATTCGTCTACTGCTTTAAACTTGCCAACACCTCTGGATTACAAGAACTTCTAACTTTCCAGAGCTTTAAGCAAAACAAGCAAATGAAAGTGAATGTTTCTCAAGAACTGCCTCAGGTTCTGCATGTATCTGGGATGTATGCACTTTGAATGGATAGAGAGTACCTAAGGATCTCTTCTTCATTTGACATGATGCAGAGATTCATTCGGAGTCAGCAGTGCCATATCTAAACATCCAAAGGTCCATCACAAATTCCAAATAGGCCAATAATGTTTAGCTGATGGAGCAACCACAGAGTCAATTGGAAGTGTCCCATTATTCTGATAACTGTGATACATATTTACACCTGTGAATCTCTTGAGATAAGATGACCTTAGTAATTGATTAAACAGGTAAACAATACTTTATGCCCAAGGATGATTCTAATTATGGAAGTTTAGTCAAGGTTACATTTAATGTGTATTATTGACATAATAAATATATTGAGTCCTAAAGATACAGCAAATGTAAGCACAGTCATTACATAAAGCCAACACATCAGTTTCCCAAGGACTTGGGCTGTCATTACTCTGGTAAGTTGGTTCTCATAGAGGAATTAGAGGGCTGTAGTAAAGGAAAGGTCATGTTGTTGAGTCCTAACATTGTTCAAATATGGGGGTGGGGGACATTGTATTTGCCTGTCAATCAAGTAAACTTCTCTAAAATTCAATGCAGTGGTTAGCCGGAAAGGTGAAATAGTATTTGATGCCATCTTGCTTCATTAAGGATGAATTTCCCTTACTTTAAAGAGTAATTAATATGTGATTAATAAACAATATGTGTATGGTTAAATTAGATTAGAAAAATTTCTCTTAATGTCTACTTAATTTAGGAAATTATATTTTATTTTTTCTCATTGCTTTAACATATATGCAGATCTAGAAAAAACTTTCTTTAATAAAAACTATTTTAAGCAATCCAATAAGAGAAGTGAATCAAATGAATCCAAATTGGAAAAGAGGAACTCAAACTATCTCTTTTTGCAGACAATATGATGATATACATTGAAAACCCTAAAGAGTCCACAGTAAAACTCCTAGAAACAATTAACTATTACAGCAGAGTGGCTGGATACAAAGTCAATACACAAAAGACAAATAACAAAACTGAGGAGAGAGAGATTAGAAATATAATTCCATTTAAAATAGTATCAAAAAATATCAAGTACCTAGGAATCAACCTTACAAGGGAAGTGAAGGACCTATACCAGGGAAATTTCAAAACCCTTCAGAAAGAAATTGAAGAGGATCTAAGGAAATAGAAGAACATCCCATGCTCATGGGTAGGTAAATCAACATAATCAAAATGACTATCCTACCCAAACTTCTATATAGATTCAATGCAATCCCCATCCAAATACAGGCATCATTCTTTAAAACTTAGAACAATCAATCATAAAATTCATATGGAACCACAAAATACCCAGAATAGCGAAACAGGTACTGAAAAACAAGAAGCTGGGTTGCATCTCTTTACCTAACCTGAAGCTATACTATAAAGCCATAGTGATCAAAACAGCATGATACTGGAACAAAAACAGAGCCTCAGACCAGCGGGTTAGAACAAAATTTATAGACATAAATCCCCAGATATACAGTCAACTAATATTTGACAATAGAGTCAAAAACTTGAAATGGAACAAAGAAAGTATCTTTAACAAATGGTGTTCGTACAACTGGAAAACCATCTGTAAGAAAATGAAAATTGACCCATACCTCACTCCTTATACAAAAGTCAACTCAAAATGGATTAAAGAACTTGAAATTAGATCAGAATCTATAAACTTTATTGAGGAAAAAATGGGCAGAACACTCCAAGACCTATATATCAAAAAAATCTTCGAGGATGGAACACTGATGGCAAGAATTTTAGCATCAAACATAAACAAATGGGATTACATCAAATTAAGAAGCTTCTGCATGGCGAAGGAAATCCAACTTAAAACAAGAAGACAGCTAACTGAATGGGAAAAAATTTTCTCACTCAACATATCAGATAAAGAGCTGATAACTAGATATATATACAAAGCACTCAGAAAGCTGAGTCCCCCAAAACCAAATAAAGTCATAGAAAAATGGGGAGATGAAATGAATAGACACTTCTCCGAGGAGGACCAAAAGATGGTCAACAAACACATGAAAATATGCTCACCTTCACTCGTAATTAGGGAAATTCAAATCAAGACAACAATGAGGTACCACCTTACACCAGTGAGGATGGCTCACATCAAAAATAATGAGAACAATCTGTGTTGGTGGAAATGCGGTATGAAAGGCACTCTCATCCACTGCTGGTGGGAATGCCCTCTAGTCCAAAACCTATGGAGAACAGTCTGGAGAGTGCTCAAGGAACTCAGAATTGAGCTGCCATTTGACCTAGCAATTGCTCTCGTAGGTATCTACCCCCAAGTCAGAAGGACATTCATCCCAAAGTATGTGTGCACCCCACTATTCATTGCAACACTCAGTATAATAGCCAAGTCTTGGAACCAACCTGGATGTCCAACAACAGATGAGTAGATCATTAAGATGTGGTATGTATACACAATGGAATACTACATGGCAGTGAGAAATGATACAATCACAGACTTTGCAGCAATGTGGATGGACCTAGAACATATTATGTTAAAGGAAGCAAGCCAAAAGACGAAAGATAAACACAGAATGATAGCACTATTCTGAAGTACCTAGAATATACACCAGATATACAACCAATACCCCGCAATTTAATAACAGGGGTAAAAGGATAGAAATCTCAAATACTGTAATAATCACCGTATACTGGGGAGTAGAGCCCAAAATAAAGGGAAGAGAAACAACACAAAGCCCAATTACACATTATATCATAAAGAAATCAGCAACAACAGAAACAGCAGCGTAGGGAGAACAGGTATGTAATTATCGTTTTACTACAAAGACCCATAAAAACTTAACTAGAGATCTTATACAGGATTATAGGTAAACATTAAGATGGAAAATTACTGAGTCCAACGGAAACATCTCAAAACATTATGTTTGAATGCCTTAATCTTACCATATTTTAAATAACCTCTCAGTTTTTCTGCCCATAGGGGTTCCTGGATACAAAAGGCGAATATCGTATGGTGGTACCTCGGGTGCTGAGTCACACGAGTCATTATAATCTGCTTGAACCATGAAAATGGCCGGATAAAACTCTTTTACAGACCCTTTATCCCTAGATTATGCCTTCTTTTAGGACCTCAAGCACATGACAAGCCAGATCACCCAAGCAACAACCGTGACCTACAGAGTTATACCACAGAACCTATGCATCTAACACGTTCAACCAAACGAGCATGCACTTGCTCTTATACCCCCCTTCTCATTACTTCATATTTTGTTGTTGTTGTTGTTTGACTGTTGGTTTATTTTGTTTTGTTTTTTCCTACCCTCTCTTCTTGTCTCCCTATTCCTCCACCTTCTCCTCCTCACTATCATCAATTCAATCTATGTCATATAAAAATCACAAGGTTACCCCCTCTATAGGAAAGGAAAGCTGACATATAGGGCACTGTGGACAATACTGCAAAGGGTAAACACCTATATAGATAGACCCCACTAACACAATGGTCAGTACTCGAGACACAAAACCTATACATATCTAAAAGTTGAACGATTCGTTTCCTTTCCTTTCAAGTACTATACTTACCTATTTTTCTGTACTCAGTGCACAGTCACCAAGATCTCTAGATACAGAGGTCTGATTTTACTATCCATGATGAAGCAGAAGCCTTCCATACACCACGAAAGCACTGAGGCGAGAGCAAATGATCATGTAAGGAGTCTATAGTTAATCCCATGACAGTATACTTAGGGGGGAGAAACCCTGTATCTCCTAGAACAAGGGAATTCCCTCTATAATATCCCCAATAATTACTGTGCCTATGCAGGAGGAAAAAGAAAAGGGAAAAAAAAGCACAAAACAATCATTTTTTCACATATTTATTTATCGATTGACCGATTTTTTGATGTCTTTATATTAGTGTTGAGAGTGAAGTTGATGTCTCCAATATTATTTTATTTTATTTTATCTTATCTTTTTCTTTCTTTTTGCACTCCGGCATGAGTTTATCTCAGAACTGAGTCTGTTCTGTGGTGCTCGTCTTTACTGCTGCGGTGCTCATTGGTTATTTAATTTGATATTTCTTTTCTGTATTCTGGTGTTGTTTCAATTGCCTCTTTCACATCCTCTCTCAAACTGAGGTTGAAATCTTCTGGAAGGACTCCGCATATTTTCAGCATATTTGACTTTTTCTTTCCTCTTATTTTGTACCCCAATCTATTGCTTTTCTTTCCTTAAAACAGAGCCACATAACATGATTTATCTAGCTCTGCTTCTTAAAGAGAGGGGGAGACAGGGGAGGGTACCAGAACCAAACAGATATATAATTGCAAATATTGAGCTGGATAAAGAGGGGACCACCTACTCTAGCAGTCCAGAGGGTGATGATGGGGTATATGCGTTGCAGAAGGGGAACTGGGATGGGGGGAGGACAAATTTGGTGGTGGGTATTCCCCTGATTCAATGTTGATATGTACCTAAAATACTACTATGAAAGATATGTAAGCCATTATGATCAAAATAAAAATCAAAAAGAAACTATTTAAAAAAAACTGAGTATTCATTGTTTTATGTATGGCAACATTATTAAAAAAAGGTAATTTTCTCATAGAATCAAAAGTGTAATAAAATAAAAAATGATAATACATTATAATATATGCATGAAAGTAATGTAATAAACTAAAAATGATAGTAGACAACAGCAATTATTTTGTATGGGTATTTTAAGTTTCAATCGTAAGTGGTAATTTTCAAATCACATGTAAATGTAATAGTAACACAATACATAAGAACAGATGGTCTCTTTATAAGTATTTGCTAAGCATATAGACTCAGCATCATTTTAAAATTACTCATATAGCCAAAACCTTTGTAATGATCAAGGTCTGAAAATAGCCTATCCCTAAACTCACAGAAGCATCTATATGCCTGTCAATAAATATTAAATGTTATTTCTTATCCAAATCTAAATACTGCTGTCAACACATTACAGATACACAATTCAATCATCATTCTTTACTACTTAAAAAGTACAGAATGCATTATTTTCATAGTTTCTTCAATACTAATGTCTAGGGTTTAAGAGAATAATCAAATTATGCCTATGGGTTATTTTCCAATGGAATATAGAGAAAGTTATTTTATTCCTATGAGTAAAGGACCTAATTGAATATTTTAAGACAATGGTAAATGAAAGTCATAAATCTATTTTGTTCTATTTTGAACATAATTTCCTTGTATCAGAGAGAGCTCTTCTAGTTGTTAGCTCAATGACTGAGAAATATTTGCATTAATAATTTTCACTCTCAGGAGTTACAGAAAGACAAGTCATCAAGATTGGAAGTATTTTTTTAAATCTTTTGTGGCAATTTTCTCTTCAATCATGACTCCTGAAAAAAGGAGCATGACAAGAAAATCTTGACTGACATTGATTCTTACCTGACATGGCCCATTTTCTTGATATTTAAAAAGATACGAGACACAACTGAATCTCCATGGTCCCCACACAAGCTTCTTCTCTCATCGCATTTAATATTTATTTGATATAGACACAGCATTTGCTTAAAAAGTATATTATGCTTTTCTCTAAATGATTGTAGAAAAGGCTTTATATTATAAACTAGTCTTAGCTGCAGGTTTTGATTACGTAAATGAAGAACCAGGTATATACCCCATCAACTGCTGAATTCCTAAATTTAGGCCTTCCATGTTTACAGTATTATGATGGTAGCATAATTGTCAAAGATTTGCCAAATTAGTATTGTAAGCAGACAAACAAGCGAATAAACAAAAAACACTACCAAATATAACTCATGGACCTACTTAAATTGGACAACCTAATATTTATTTCAAAGTAGGAAAGTATGATAGTTATATAGAATGAAGCAGATGAAGATGATTAGTAGAGTAAATTCTTCTTTCAATGTAGACATGGCTATATATCATAAGTTTCTGATTTATAGCCATGTCTACATTGAAAGAAGAATGAAGTTTCAGTAAATGATGGGGTAGAATGGTTGTTGACAAATGATCCAATTTTCTTTTTCTTTCTTTTCTTTCTTTCTTGCTTTCTTTCTTTGTTTCTTTTATTTCTTTCTGTTTTTCTTTTTCTTCTTTTCCTTCTTTTTTCTTTCTTTTTCTCTTTCTTTCTTTCTTTCTTTCTTTCTTTCTTTTCTTTCTTTCTTTCTTTCTTTCTTTCTTTCTTTCTTTCTTTCTTTCTTTCTTTCTTTCTTTCTTTCTTTCTTTCTTTCTTTCTTTCTTTCTTCTTTCTTTCTTTCTTTCTTTCTTTCTTTCTTTCTTTCTTTCTTTCTTTCTTTCTTTCTTCTTTCTTTCTTTCTTTCTTTCTTTCTTTCTTTCTTTCTTTCTTTCTTTCTTTCTTTCTTTCTTTCTTTCTTTCTCTCTTTTCCTTATTCCTTCTTTCCTTCTTCCTTACTTCCTTCTTTCCTTCTTCCTTAGTTCCTTCTTTCCTTAATTTCTCTTTTCAGAAAATACCCCTTTAAAATAAAATGAAAAGAAATTTAATAATAGATTGAAACATTTACCAATAAAATTAAACCTTCTGCTGCTTACAAGAAACACACCTGAATAGTCAGAACAAAAATAGACTCAAAATCAAAGGCTGGAAGAATATCATCCAAGCAAGCAACACCATTAAAAAAGCCGGGGTGGCCATATTTATATAAGATGACACAAACTTTAGACTCAGAAAAGTTGTAGGGGACAAAGTTGAACACTTTATACTAGTCAATTAATATGTGCAACAGGAAGAAATCACACTACTAAACATATATGCTCCCAATGAGAGAACAGCAAAATATCTAGTACAATTGTTGTCAAATTTGAAAGAGGACATCAATAATAACACAATAATCTTGGGAAACCTCAACACTCCCTGTCAACACTTGACAGGTCAACAAGACGGAAAACCAATGAAAATATACTAACCCTGAAAAGTGAAATGGAAGAAAGAGGACAAGTAGATATATATAGTACACTCCATCCCAAGAAACCTGGATACAAATTCTTCTCCAATGTACGTGGTCATTATCCAGGATAGATCACATGCTGGTACATAAATCATATCTCCACAAAATCAAGAGGATAGAAATTTTTCCCGCTACCTTAGTTGACAACAGGGCTCTGAAATTAGATATGAACTACTTTGAGAAATGCTATGCTACTAAACATGAGAACTTGGAAGAAAGGGATGAATTCTTGGACTCTTATAACCTCCAAGGTTGAATAAGGTCGATGTAGCATATCAAAACACCCCCATCACTATTGAGGAAATTAAAATGGTAATCAAATATTTGCCCAAATAAAAAAGCCCAGGCCCAGATGGATTCACAAATGAATTCTTTCAAATCTTTCAAGAGGAACCACTACCAATCCTGGCCAGGCTAGTTCATGAAATTGAAAAAGGAACACTTCCAAATGTCTTTTGTGAAACCACCATCACCTTGATACCAAAATCATACAAAGATCTTTTTTTTTTTGGTTTTTGGGTCACACCCAGCAATGCTCAGGTGTTATTTCTGGCTCTATGCTCAGAAATTGTCCCTGTAGGGTTTGGGGGGATCATATAGGATGCCGGGATTTGAACTATCATCCCTCTGCAAACAAGGGAAACACCTTACCTCCATGCTATCTCCGGCCTGAGATGCAAAGATCCTCAACAAAATCCTGGTAAATAGATAGGATGCAATGCCTCATCAAGAAGATCATTCACTAAGATCAAGTAGGTTTCATCCCAGAAATGCAAGGATGGTTTATCATCCTGTAAATCTATCAACATAATACACATCAACA
Organism: Crocidura indochinensis; assembly: GCA_004027635.1. Lineage (NCBI taxonomy): Eukaryota > Metazoa > Chordata > Mammalia > Eulipotyphla > Soricidae > Crocidura > Crocidura indochinensis. The sequence continues at coordinate 21,889 of PVKC010012234.1, forward strand.
ACAAGAAAAAACAAAAATGTCATGATCATATCAATATATTCAGAGAAATCATTTGATAAGTAAGTTCCAACACCCATTTTTGATGGAAACTCTCAGCAAGATGGGAATGAAAAGAACCTTTCTCAATATAGTCAAGACCATCTACCACAAGCCAATGTGATAATACTAACCACACATAGGTATTATTCTCAATGGAAAAAAAATGAAAGCATTTCCTCTAAATTCTGGTACAAGACAAGGCTGCCCTCTCTCACTATTCCAATTCAACATAGTACTGGTTTTACTTGCTATAGCGATTAGCAAGAAAAAGATATCAAGGGAATCCAGATACGAAAGGATGAAGTCAAGCTCTCATTGTTTGCAGATGACATGATACTCTACTTAGAAAACCCTAAAGACTCTACCAAAAAGCTCCTAGAAACAATAAATTCATATAGCAATGTGACAGGCTACAAAATTAACACACAAAAAATGGCCCTTTTTACATCAATATGATAGGGAAGAAATGTACAATTAGAAAACAACCCCATTCACATTAGTGCCATACAAACTCAAATATTTTGGAGTCAAACTGAATAATGATGTTAAGGACATATACAAAGAAAATTTTAAAACCGTGCTGCAAGAAATAAGAGAGGACACATGGAAATGGAAACACATACCCTGCACATGGATTGGCAGGTTAACATCAATATACCCCAAAGCATTGTAGAGATTTAATATGATCTCTCTAAAAATACCCATGATATATTTCAAATAAGTGGGTCATACACTTCTGAAATTCATTTGGAACAATAAACACCCTCACATAGCTAAAGCAACCCTTGGGAAAAGAAATAAGGGAAGCATTTCCTTCCTCAACTATAAACTGTATTATAAAGCAATAGTTATCAAAAGAGCATGTTATTGGAATAAAGACAGACCCTCAGATCAGTGGAATAGGCTTGAGTACTCAAAGAATATTCCTCAGACAATCACCTTAGTTTTGATAAAGGAACAAGAAATCCTAAATGGAGCAAGGAAAGCCTCTTCAACAAGTGGTGTTGGTACAAATGGTTAGCCACTTGCAAAAAAAAAAGTGAACTCAACCTCCAGCTAATATCATGTACAAAGGTAAAATACAAATGGATTAAAGACCTTGATAACAGACCTGAAACCTTAAGGTATATAGAACCACATATAGGTAAAACACTCAATGACATAAAGACTAAACGCATCTTCAAGGAAGAAAATGAACTCTCAAAAGAAGTGGAAGAAGCGATAAACAGATGAAAATATATAAAGCTGAGAAGCTTCTGCACCCCAAAGGAAATAGTGCACAGGATACAAGAGCCAATCACTGAGTGGGAAATACTATTTATCAAATTCCCATCAAATAAGGGACTAGCTAATTTCCAAAATATACAAGGCACTGATGGAACTTTACAAGACAAAAACATCTAATCCCATCAAAAATGGTGAGAAGAAATGAACACTTTGTTAAAGGAAAAATACAAATGGCCAATAGGCACATGAAAAAGTGCTCCAAATCACTAATCATTAGGGAGAGGGAAATCAAAACAACTATGAGGTACCATCTCACACCACAGAAATTGGCTCATATCACAACGAATGAGAACAAGAAGCATTGGTGGTAATATGGAGATAAAGGAACTCTATTCACTTCTGGTGGGAATGTCATCTATTTCAATCATTCTGGAAAACTATATGGAGATTCCTGTACAAACTGAAAATTGCGCTCCCATATGATCCAGCTATACCACTCCTAGGGATATACCCTAGGAACACAAAAATGGAATACAAAAATCCCTTCCTCAGCCCTATATTCATTGTAGCGCTATTTACAATAGCCAGACTCTGGAAAAAATAAGATGACCCTCAACAGATGAATGGCTAAAGAAACTGTGATACACATACACAGTGAAATATTATGCAGCCATCAGGAAAGATGAAGTCATGAAATTTTTCTTTCTTTTCTTTTTCTTTTTTTTTTTGGTTTTTGGGTCACACCTGGCAGTGCTCAGGGGTTATTCCTGGCACCATGCTCAGAAATTGCTCCTGGCAGGCACGGGGGACCATATGGGGCACTG
>PVKC010012235.1:0-23927 GCA_004027635.1 Crocidura indochinensis
CCTAAAGAATGGGGGGGGTAGCTAGCTTACTTTAATCTTAAAGAAAAACAGACCCTATGTGAAAATTGAGGGGAATGGTTTTATCAGGCCCCCTGATATTTCTGACTTGTGACTGCTCTTAAAGGGAAAGAGAACTTTTAACCCAAAAAGAACTTTTCATTGTAAAATCTCCTTTCCTTCTCAGAAATATGGCCAGTGGAAATAAATTCATTTGTATGGCTTTATCTGCAAAAATAATTTACTGCTGAGAAAATCTGTCAATCTGCTAGACTGAATCTGCAGTATCAACCAGTAGAGAAGATAATAGAGGAAAAATAGAAACAACTAAAAAGAAGATAGAGTTCAACAACAGCCAGAATGTAGTTGAAATCTTAGAAAATAATATAAAAATAATGGTGGAGGAACTGAGACGTAAGCCTCTTTTACTCTCAATGAGAAAGATCCAAATCACACGAATATTCAGCCTGGAGAGCATATCTAGGTACTCTGGGATCCTTTTGGTGATAGACTAAAGTGATATCTATTAATTCAGAAAGTTTCATTTAAAGGAGTTTATATTCACAATTGTGGAGGTGGGAAGTGGAGGGTGGTAGAAAATACAAGAGGGAAATTCTAATTGGTTATAGCATAGAATGTGGTATTTGTGAGGAAAAGCACAGGCATGAAAAAAAAATCCTTGAGGGAAAAACAAGAAAAACAATAAGTGAATGAGTGGGTGGAAGTATTTATTTAAATAAGCAGGAGGCAACAAAGAAAGAGGGAGGTTCCCTAACCCCCAAAGTAGCACCATCAGAAAATGCTCCAACCTCCAGGGGATTTTGCTCAGCTAACCCCCAATTATTGAGTATATAAAGTTTAATGAATACATGAAGTTTCTTTGCATAAAAGAATACCCAGATTTCCTCCCTGCTACTTAATCTTTGTTCTGCCCCATAACGTGGTCTCCCATCTCCTAAACTTCTGATTGCAAAATGTTTTGTTAAGACATTTTGAACATTTTTGATCTACTTGCCAAAATTATTGAATTATTGCACTATTAATATGGTAGAATTCCTCACAATTGTTCCCGTACTATATGTACTCTAATACTATGCTTAAGGTAAGAAAATGCAGTTGCCATCAACTCTTATGTCATTCACTCTCAATTAATTAGCAAAATGTGTTGAGTGTCACGTGGTTCTATAGCAAAGACTACATAATATGGAGGCATTTGGGGAGTAAAAATTCTTATAGTTTTCAAGCCATTTAGATCTAAGAAATATAATTCCTATTTTGAATTATGGTTCTTTGTAAAAATATATTTTCTTTTATGTTATGATTTACAATACTGTTAATGACAGGGTTTCATATTTCAATACCACATGCTCCACCAGAATGCCCCAGCCTTATGCTACCCATCACCATTCCCAGCCATGACAAATTTGTTGTAGTTTTGTTTTGTTTAATTAGGTCTCAGGCTCTTTTTTATTTATCATTTGTCTTTCCATTATTCTCTCCCCTTTATATTCTACATAAGATGGAGGTAATTTTGTTTGTTCTTCTCTGTGACTAATTCCTGAAAATTGATACCTCCTGATTCATCTACGTATCAGCAAATACCATGATTTTATCTTATAGCTAAGTAATAAATCATTGTCTTGATAGAGATAGATAAATAGTTAGATAGACACACATATATCACAGTTTTTTAAATATATTCCTCTTTTCTTGGACACTTTGGTTATTTCGGCGTGTTGGCTATTGTAGTTTTGAAATGAGTACGAGCACATATATCTTTAAGTTTTTGATGCCTTTGGGGGAAAAAGTCAGTAAATGGAATTGCAAGGTCATATGGAAATTCAATTCTTAGGCTTTAAAGTGATTTTGTTGTGGGTATTTTTTTCTTTATTAAGCAAAGCAGTTTTCATTGAAAATTTTAGAGATAAGCAAAGGATTGGTGGAGAGATATGTTCATGAGAGAACAGACAAAATATATACTCAAGAGAGCATAAGCATGGAAGAAAAAGTCATTTTTAATTAAGTATATCACTTTAAAGAGATAAAAGTTTTTTTAAAAAACAATTTTTTGGATATATCATTGGAATAAAGATGACATTATTCAATAGTTTATAGGTGTTAGACCTAAGAGCAAATATTTCCTAAATCAAAATCCTCCCAACTTGTATGAATATTCAGAGCCTGTTTGGAACACAATCCATTCTTCATCCTGTATGAAATATTGAGCTGAAATGATACAAATCAAGTTTCATCATTTCAGGTTTCTGAGTGAGAAGATTTGAGGTTTGTGTGAAAAAGAGAAGCCCAGAAATCAACCTCTCTTTTTACTTTGGCAGATCCTTATGTCTTTTTATTGGGAGTTTCCAAGTGTTTTTTTTCCAGTATGACAAACATACTGGCCCTTAGCTTAGATTTCCAGCCTTTCTTGGTTCAGTCTAGATTGGAAGACACCTCTGCTTACTTAATGGTCCAATATGTGCTTTATTGCCTTGAACTTTAAAAAATAATTTGATTAAACGTAAGCATACTGCATACTTTCTGATCATTCTTCACAAATTGTTCCTTAATTTTTTCTATCCAATAAATGTATTGAGTTAGAGAGTAGAGTATAATTTTATTTTAAATCCCAGAGAGTTTTCATAATGATTTTTTTTTAATTTAACACTTTAACTGTACTATTAGAAACATGCTCTGAGAAGTCTCTTCCAATTAACAAGTATGTGAAAAGGATCTTAAGTCTAGGCTAACTTTTTTACACCAATTTTTTTTCTGAATGTGGATGTGAGAGCTTTCAAAATAATGGGTTGTAAAGCTAAAATAGTTTTGCTATAATGTCAGATCACAGGTACCAACCTTATGGCTACTGAGATTCAAATGAAAGAATGTTATCTGAAAAACCTTTTAAAATAAGACACACATTTGATGTAAGATTCTATTATTATTATTATTTCATCACCACTGTGTCTTGAATATCTGTGAAGAAGTCTAAAAGCTGAACTAAATTCATATTTATGATATTAGATAAGGTTTATGGTTTTACTTGGGAATTTGGAAAGCCTGTCACTAAAGGAAACATAACAAAATTAACCATTGTGCAGAAGCATACTTTTATTTAAAATTATATTTTTATGTAGCTGTGTTGAAAGAAAGTCCAGCCTTTCTTTGGAGTGTTTGGATTGGGAAATGTTGCTTTTCAGGCAGGCATACAAAAAACTAGTACAAGTAGAAGTTATTTTTGAAACTTAATTATTCACAAATGTCCTTTCTATGGATAATTTTGAGTGATTATGGAATCAGATCGTCTGAATTCCCCAAATAGAATACATACTATTAATGTAAAATATGTATTAGACCTCTAGTTTATGACCTCTAGTTCTAGTATAATTTTCAGTCTAGTTTATTTTATACTAACAATGAACTATTCCCGTTGTTAAATGTTCATCATTGTACAAGACTCAGATATGAGCAGATGTCCCATGGATCTAAATATTCTTTTATATACTTTATTCTTTAGCATTTTATCAGTTAAATCGTCCTAAAGAATTTTCCCATTAGTGATAAACTTATGTTTCTCTAAATTTTCTTGATCCTCTTGATTTTCAATTTATTCAATTATAATTACTTTCCTTGTTTGTATGTATAGTTCACTTTTTAAATAAATTTCTTCTGATGTACTCTTAAAAATAATAAAAAGTCATTCTTATGTATCTATTTGGTTACCATAGTTTCTTCAGCCATACATCAGAGTTTGTAAATAATTATCTTAGTGCCAGAGCCTATATTAGATACTGGGAATGAAAAAGACATTAACACAGGGGTGAAAAAATAATAATGAACAATGAACAATTTAAAAGCTTTTACGAGCAATAACCCTGGAATATCAAGAAGCTAAACTTCTCTATAAACTATGATAGAAGAAATTCTGAAATAAAAATAAATTTTAGAAGGAAATTAACCTAAATAGAGAAGACAAAAAAGAAGAACAAAAATCCTAAATAGAATTATAGGAAATCTTAACCAAAAACAAGTGCATTTTTGTAATGTGATTTTGTGCTTTTACGGTATATCCCTGGGAATGGTATAGCTGGAGAATATGGGAGCTCAATTTTCAGTCTTTGGAGGAATATAGATATAGATATGTCAAACAGCAGTGAATGAGAGTTCTTCTCTTTCTTTATCCCCAAGCACTGATTATTCTTGTTCTTTGTGATATGTGCCATTCTTTGTGGTGTGAAATAGTACCTCATGTTTTGATTTGCATCTCCCTGATAATTAGTGACATAGAGCATTTTTTGTGCCTTTTGGGCATCTGTATTTCTTCTTTGAGGAAATGTCTGTTCATTTACTCTCCCCAGATTTTTTTGTACCTTGTATATCTTAGATATTGGCCCCTTATCTGATATGTATTGAGTGAATAGTTTCTCCCATTACGTGGGTGGCTTTTTTGTTTGTTTTTTTTTGTTTTTGTTTTTGTTTTTGTTTTTTTTTTGGTTTTTGGGTCACACCCGGCAGTGCTCAGGGGTTACTCCTGGCTCCATGCTCAGAAATTGCTCCTGGCAGGCACGGGGGACCATATGGGGCACCAGGATTCGAACCGATGACCTTTTGCATGAAAGGCAAACGCCTTACCTCCATGCTATCTCCTAGTCACTGTTTTGTTTGAGATGCAGAAGCTTCTCAAGTTTAATGTAGTCGCATTTGTTTATCTCTGCTTCCACTTGTTTGGACAGTGGAAGACTTCTGCAGCTCTATTTACAATATCCAGAATCTGGAAACAACACATACACAATGGAATACCATGTCAGTAAAAAAGAAGTGATTAAATTTTTCTATACATGGATATACATGGAAACTATTATGCTTAGTGAAATGAATTAGAGAGAAAGAGATAGATGTAGAGTTGTGTGACACTTCTGTGGGACTTAAGAAAAATAACAGTATGGTAATAATACCCAGAAACAACAGAGACGAGGTTTGGAAGGACCAGTCCATCATAGGAAACTTACCACGAACATAGGTGAGTGCAACTAGAGAAATAACTATAGCAACAATTATCGTGACAATGATAGTAAGAGAAATAGAATGCCTATCTAAAAGAAAAGCAGTAGGTTGGGGAGGAGGGAAATGGGAGGCATTGACAGATAGCAGGAAGTTTGCACTAGTGAAGCGGTCTGTACTTTTTTATGACTGAAGCCCAACTACAAACATTTTTGTTACCATGGTGCTCAAATAATATTAAAATAAAAATAAAAAAGAAGCAACATATATTCCTTTCCACATGTCCAACAACCCTTGAAGCCATCTTCATCTTTAAAAAAAAAAGTGCAATGGCTTATAATAGGAAATAATTAAAATATTTTCATTGGATGGGTAACTAAAGTGATAGCACAGTTGTAGGGCATTTTTCTTGCATGCAAATGACACTGAATGGACCTAGGTTCAAGTCCTGGCATCCCTTATGGTCCTCAAGTCTGCCAGGAATGATTTCTGAGCACATAACTAGGAGTAACCCTTGTTAGCCACTGGGTGTGGCCAAAATTTAAAGCTAAAAATTTGGGGGCTGGAGTAGTAGTATAGTGGCAAAATATTTGCCTTGCATGCTACCGACCTGGCACTGACCCGGGTTCAATCCCTGGAAACCATATGGTTCCCCTGAACCTGCCAGGAGTGATTTCTGAGCACAGAGCCAGGAGTAGCCTTTGAATGCCACTGGGTCTGGCCAAAAAATCAAAACAAATCAAAAAGCATATTCTTCATTGGAATAGATGACAGGTATAGCAAAAGTCAGCTTTTTATTTATTTGACTGCCTTGGGGTTATATTCATCTATGCTCAGATATTTCTCTGGTAGAACTTGGGAGAACAAATATGGTGCTTGGGATTAATTGTGGGTCAATGCAAGACAAACTTATAAACTATATTTTCTCTTCAGTCACAAGAAGTTAGCTTCTTAACTCATGATTTTGAAACAGGAAAAGGAAGACATATTTTAGAGAGCCATGTAAAGTATAAAATTAAGCAAAGATTGTTAAAGTTGTTGTGGTTATTCCTAAGTTTCTTATTGTCCCTCTTGACTAAAAATCATTTTGTGGAAACAGAAAAGGAAGTAGAGCAGAGAGTTAGTAGTTTGTTAGGAAAGTGCTAATGTAATTTAGACTGATGCAAGGAAGAGAGGGTAAACCAAGATGTATTTTGATAGATGTAATGTACAGAATTAGAAGGAATAAAATGATTCCTAGGTTTCTGACTTAACAAGCCTGATATGTAACATTTTTAATATAAACACATTAGTTAAAAAAGAGATTTGAAATTCAAGTATTACTCAAAAACCATGAGAATGAATTAAATCCTCTACATCAGTGTTTTTGTTTTCTGCATAGATGTACCCCCCAACTTTTATAAATTGGCTCCCCATTTACTCAATTTTAGCTGTGGTCCTCTTGAAATATCTTTGGGGGAGAGGAGTGATATATATTGCTCAGGTTTGAGAAATGCTGATTTGGAAAAAAAATGAAGAAAAAGTGAAACTCAGGATTTGGAAAACAGATAAATTAAAATGATTCAGCAGTAGAGACTTGAAATCAGTGCCCAAAATAGGGGGAAATGAAAGAAAAAAAAGAAATACTGAAATATACAAATTTTAACAATGATGTTACAAACTTTCTAAAGCTGCTGAGAATCAAGTAAGGTGACAGAAAATTGACCTTGAAAATAGATTAAATTTGAAAATTGACCAAAGAAAACTCTTTCATCAGAGAACTTGACAAGAAGTTTAATAGAATGTTGAAGACAAGTTGGGATATTAGGAGAAGTTTTTTTGAAAACTGGGGATATCTAAACAGGTCTTTAATCTTTAGCACTCAGGCTGAGGAGATAGTTCAATGTACTATCACCTGGATTTGATGCCACAGTCCTCAAGACTGCTCGGAAATTCTCTAAAAATGAACAAACAAAAGGCACATTTAGCACAATCTTGACTTACTTGAAATTTCTGTGTAACATTTTTTGTAATTAAACTATCAGAAAAATTGTTAAACCTAATCGCTTTTCTCAGTGAAATATCTTATTTTTTTTAAAAAGGTACTCATTATTCCTGAGCAATTTAATGCCTGTTATTTTAACATTACAGATGGACAGCTAAAAAAAATGTAAACCACACATAGCTTCCACAAAAGTCAATATTTTGAAAGTCTTTCCAATATTACCCTTGTATATACTAAAGGTGAAACAGGCTGAGAGATAAGAGCTGCTTTAATGAGAAATTATTAATAGAAATGAATATTATAATCCACATATAAAAACACAAAATACCCAGTGCCAAATATTACTTCAAGATAAAATAGATTTGCAATGGGAGACTCACATGATAAATGTGGAGAAGTTTGCTACCGTATGTTACATTATACATTGCTAATGAAGCATGATAACTTTGCTAATGATAAAAAGTTGTTTTATTCAACACAGATTATATATAGCCATCAGACCTATCTCAAAATAAGTACCATATTAATACTATTTTTAGCTTTAAATTATTTTTGACATAAAGAATTTTATCTGCTTGATCTTGGATTATGCTGAGAAAGCTTCTTGGGCCTATCTCTACCAGACTAGTATTAACTGGGTCTTCTAGCTTTATTTTTGTTGATTTCTAATAACATTGAGAACCAAGTAAATTACTACCATATGAAGTGGGCAAGTCATTTGAACTCTCTTACATTCAGTCATACTCCTTCATAAAGCATGGCTGATAACATTTTTCCAAATACCCTTTAGGTAAATTAGTATGTTCAAAAATATGGAAACACTTTATAGACTATTAGGTATGGGAACAATTGGTCGCTTTTGTTGGGGTAAACAATCACACAAATATTCACTGCTTTCATTCTCCTAGCATCTTTATGTTCTTTGTTTTAAATTTATTTTTGCTTCATTTCTTTATGGAATCTTTCAAGACTGCTGTTTCAACAACACTTTCTGTTAGAATCTAACTTTTAAATAAATGAAAGAACAATAGATTTGTTTGCAGAAATACATCGATTTTCTTTTTCATATTTCACAACAAATTGATAGCATCTGCCCTGAGAAGCACAATCTATTATTTGGATTGTGCCTCCATTTCTTATTCTTACTTCCAAAATAAGAGCCTTTACTCTCATGCATCCATCAGCATTTCTAGATTTTAGACAAAGCAGCTAAGCATTATAAATTAACAGGGAAACATGGCTGATCTGAACTTTGGCAATAACTTGTACAGCAGAAGGGAGTCTATTCTGCTAGCTAGCTGAACCTTTTTTTCTAAGATTTCACTTATTTCCAAGAGAACACAAAGTTCATGACTAATGTTCTATAATAATTATTTAAAACTAAGTGTTTCTATGCTTGAATTTTGCTTTATTGGGGAAGAATTTTGCTTAACATATACTTAGAAAAATGTCCTGCTGAGTCATAGTGCGAGGAAGGCAAAGCATCTAAGAGCCGAATGAAAGCACTGGCATTTAGTCTAGCATATTGCAGCAACGCCTAATGCAGTATGTTGGAGCCCAATTCTAATATAGCACAGTTATCACAATAGTGGTAGGAAGATGACAAAAGAAGACTGGATTATATCTCTCTGTATGCACTAATCCTACAGATAATCTTCAGCATGGAGAGTCGAGGTAGACACCGGAGGCAAGAAACAAAGTGAATCAACATGCTGAGTTACAATTTAATAAAATCATGTCCTTCTCAGTATTCTACTGATGTGTTTGAAGACAAGATTCTCACTCAGTCTTAAGTAGTCCTACAAGAATCAAATTATTTCAGAAATTTTAAACTTTCTTCTTTTTTAAATCTCTCTGGCCAAACTTTTGAATTTTTTTCTTTTTTTTCTTTATTTAAATATCATGACTACATATATGATTGTGATTAGGTTTTGGTGATGTAAAAAACACCCCATACATCAGTGCAACATTCCCACCATTAATGTCCTAAATCTCCCTCTATCCCACTCTACCCCCACCTGTACTCCAGACAGGCTTTCCAGTTCCCTCATTCATTCACATGATTATGGTAGTTCTCTGTGTAGTTGTTTCTATAACAGCATTCACCACTCTTTGTGGTGAGCTTCATGAAGTGAGCTGGAAGTTCCAGCCCTCCTCCCATTGTCTCTGATGATAGTTGCAAAAATGACTTTTATTTTTCTTAAAACTCATAGATGAGTGAGACTATTCTGCGTCTCTCTCTCTCCCTCTGACTTATTTCACTCAGCATGCTAGATTCCACGTACATCCACGTATAGGAAAACTTCATGACTTCATTTCTCCTGACCGCTGCATAATATTCCATTGTGTATATGCACCACAGTTTCTTTAGCCATTGGTCTGTTGAAGGGCATCTTGTTTGTTTCCAGAGCCTGGCTATTGAGAATAGTGCTGCAATAAATATAGGTGTGAGGAAGGGTTTTTGTATTGAATTCTTGTGTTCTTAGGGTATATCCCTAGGAGTGGAATAACTGGGTCGAATGGGAGCTCAATTTCCAGATTTTGGAGGAATCTCCATATTGCTTTCCATAGAGGTTGGACTAGACGGCATTCCCACCAGCAGAGGATAAGAGTTCCTTTCTCTCCACATCCCCGCCAGCACTGATTGTTCTCATTCTTTGTGATGTGTGCCATTCTCTGTGGTGTGAGGTGGTATCTCATCATTGTTTTGATTTACATCTCCCTGATGATTAGTGACAAGGATCATTTTTTCATGTGCCTTTTGGCATTTGTATTTCTTTTTTATCAAAGTGTCTGTTCATTTCTTCTCCCCATTAAACTTTCTTTTTAAGCAAAGTCTTTCAAAGGAACATATTTTGTCTACTAAAACATGCTTTGGTAGTTAGTTCTGTAGGAAAACTCTAACTCTGTCAAAACTATTTTTATTCTAACAACAGAAATTCAGTCTTGTTTTTCATTAAACAACTTCAGTATCTTTCTATATCTGCTAATGTCACACAATCAAAAAAAAATCTCATACCAGCTTATTATGAATCTGTTAGAAAAAGTGAAAGAACATTTTGAAAAAAAATATTTTCCAAATTACCTAAATTTTAAGTTTCTAATATTTATTGATATCCCCTATAAATTATGTTTACAGGTTTCAAACAAAAAGCCCTTAAAATCTATATTGGAAACTTAATTTACTTTCTAAACATTTGGAGAACTCTACATTAGCTTACTTTTTATCCACAACAACAAAATGGTAAATTTTCGAAACAAGACTAAGAATATTTTCCTATACTGATTCATTATCAAATTAAGTCTATTTTAATGCTATTCCCTAGTAGTATTAGGTGGTCTATTTATGGATGCTTATTTATTTATAACTAGAATAATTGCTTAAGTTAGCATTATAGAGAAATATGAGTTTCATTTGCATCTACTTTTACTGAGATGTTAGCTAGTTGATTATTGACTAAATTAGATTACTTTTGGTGCCTGAGAACTGGAAATTAAAATGGATTTGCTGTTGTGGAAGATCATCTGATCACATGATATTATATGAGGCATAAACATAATAAAATATTTTAGAAATAAAATCTAAAGGTAACTAGGTGAGAGCTTGAGGTTAGTTGTTTTATTTTTTTATTTTTGTCATGTTTTAGGTTATATGGGTATACAGTCTTTAAATCTTTTCCCACCTATTTTGTAATTTTACTATGGTAAATCAAAGTCACTTTAAGTTAGAAATTTTTGTGTGAATTTTTTTTTTTTTTTTTGGTTTTTGGGTCACACCCGGTGACGCTCAGGGGTTACTCCTGGCTATTCGCTCAGAAGTCGCTCCTGGCAGGCCCAGGGGACCATATGGGGAACCGGGGGATCTAACCGCGATCCGTCCTAGGTTAGCGCAGGCACCTTATCTCCAGCGCCACCGCCCGGCCCCCTGTGTGAATTTTTATAGAATTATTTCTCCTAATGTAAATTCGAGCTAAAAATTCAGGATTAGAAATGTTTTATATGAATTTCAATGTAAGAATTAAATAATGTGGATAGAGTTTTAAAACAGTAAAATTAAAATTTATAATTAAAAGCAAAATTTTATTGAAAATATTTTACCTTATTTTAATGACTAATTTAACTTTATTGCCTTTTCTTTTCTTTTAAACAATATATAACAGAGAAGAAAATCAAGATATTCAGACCTAGACTTTGAGGTAAGACTTTTTGATGTATTTTTAAAATGATTTTAATAACTTGAATTCAAAGTGGTACATAAAAACTTAAATTAATCTAAGACACATTGTACTATTCTAGTCAAATATATTCAATTAAAGTCCATTTTCTTTAACTAGTTAGAGAAAATATGTTAATAAATATTATCTAATATATGGTAAGTTAAAATTTTCTAGACCTAAATAAGGAATCCATTTTTAAAATGTTAAATGAACAATTTATCATAGGTTTGCATGTGTCAATTTTGTCTTTGGGAAATAGGAATGTTGGTTTTCTGATTTATTTTTTTATACTTAAAGCTTTTATAGCATGTTAGTATACTTTAGTTCTCTAGATTTCCTCCTGGAGTTACTTGCCTCATTCCTATTATTTATGAATAATAGTGTTCGCAATGACAAATTTAAAATCTTTTTTTCCAAGTGTTTAGCAATTGTCATTACACTGACATAAACATGATTTTTCCATTTAGATTGAATTATGTTGAATGCTGTAATATTGATACTAAAATTACTAAAATCATACCATTTGAACAGCTTATGCTAAGCACAAAATTAATTATGTTTGTGCACACATAAAATGCACTTATGCATCTCAATAATTAGGTACTACTCATAGCCTGCTGATATAATTGTATATAATACATTATAAAATTTTTAGCATTTGATATTGTTGTATTGCTTGTATAAAACTCAATAGCCTTTGGTGATATTATAAAATTATAGAAGTCTAGTAAAATGGCAATATTAAAGAACATGGTATCTCCAGTTTCAATCATTTTCTTCTTATGGATGAATGTAATAGCTCATCAATGTACATCAGTGATAAAAAGTAAGACTTAATGTTTTTATTTGCTGAAATGGTGAGCAAGCTTTGTTTTAATACTGAACAAAAATCTAAAGAGAATTGACTTTTTTCAGTAGTAGTTCAATGGCATTTTTATACAATACTATTACAAGTAGCGCAAGTAAGTATTAAAAAATGTTCTCAATGATTATGTGGCAAAATCTATTAATATTATAGCAAAAGTATTTTAGGAATACAATATAGCAACCTGGCATGCGTTAGATGTCATTATAGCTTGACAGGGGTCCTCAAATTCTTTAAACAGGGGACCATTTTATTGTTTCTCAAACTGTTGGAAGGCTAAACTATAGTTTAAAAAAGAAAAAAATATGAACAAATTCCTATGCATACTGCACAATATCTTATTTTGGATTTTTTAAGGTTAAAAAAATAAAACAGAAACAAATAGAAAATTTGAAATGAAGAACAAGTGAAGTAAAACCAACAAATTTACTAGTATTTCAGTGGGAACTATGACCTGCTTTTGTCAGGCCATAATTTGAAGGCCCCTAACCGAGACTGAAAGGAGTAGAGAGGCAGGGAAAAGCAAAGGAGTCAGAGTGAGGCACACATCCCACACATGTGCACTGTGGGCTCAGGATGAGTCAGCTGCTAAGCATGATAGGCAGTCGCTGCAGAAATACGTGGAGGACTGGATAAATGTCCTCAGAGGGCCACATGTGGCTCATGAACCATAGTTTAGGAAGCTATGGCCCAAGAATTTATGGTAAAAATTAATTACTATAAATGTTAAAAAGACCTAGAAAGATAGTCGGTAGGGTGCCTGCCTTCCACACAGCTGACCTGGATTTGCTCTCTGCTATCCATATGGTCCCCCAAAGAACACCAGAAATAACACACAAACATCTCTGAGTGTTTTCAAAGCAAGAAAATAAATAAGTAAATTTTGAAAAGAACATGTTTGACAATCTTCACTGTTATTCTTTGGTGTCTTCTAAGAAATAACTGATTTGGGAGGTGACCAACAAAGAAGGCATAATTATATATGCACCCTTTATGCATGTGTGTATATATATATCTATATATATATATATATTAAAATCTGGATCAACATTAAGAGTCATGAAATCAATATTAAACAGTCACAAGTCCTATATGTGTGTGTGTGTGTGTGTGTGTATCATCATCATACCTTGTCGTTCAATGTCACCTAGAGTTCTCAAAAACCTTATCTTTAAAGGACTTTTTCTATTGTAATAGGTAGAAGACTATGCCAATACATCTTTATTTACTAAGCACTCCAGCATATAATTATAATATTTTTAGAATATGTTGAGAATAGAAAGAAAATACAAAACAACTGCACTAGATATCTAGTTCTTTAATTGCTATATTTATGCCATAGGTATTAGAATTTATGGAGGAAACTTGGAGATTTTGTTTCCATTTTTGAGTCACTCCCAGTGGCTTTCAGGGATTACTCCTGGTTCTTCAATCATAAATCTCTCCTGGCAGACTCAGTAAAGAATATGGGATGCCTGGGCTCGAAACCAGGTTGGCTCCAAGTAAGGCAAAAGACCTACGCGTTGTGCTATGGTTCCGGTCCCCAAAGTTGGAGATATTAATTTTTTAATGATTTATGTATTTATTTATTGATTAATTAGTTTTGGGGGCATACTCAGTGATTCTCAGGGGTTACTTATGGTTCTGTATTCAGAAATAGTCCCTGGCAGGCTGGGGGAACATATGGGATGTCAGGAATCAAACCGGTCCCTCCCTGGTCAGCAGCATGGAAGGCAAACTCTCTACTGCTGGGTTATCTCTCCAGTCCAGGATATTACCTTCTACATGAATGATTATTGCTTCTCTTGGTGATGTGCAGCTACATTGACATGGCAGATTTCTCACAGACTATTCAGAAAATTGTCAGATTCTGAAACAAAATAGCTGTACTTATTATGCTGTCCTTACAGATAGTCCAAATTATTTCTCCTCCTTATAATTCAGGTCATATCAGTTTGTTCATGAAAAGGTTCTGGATATTCTGCATTCTCTTATTACAATCTTTAACACACAATAAATAGCCTGTTTAGACATGTCACTGCCAAATGTTGGTTCTAAAAGTGTTGGCTCATAAAAGCATTTTCCTTTCAATCTTTAGGTTTTATATATTCTCTGGAATCTGTATCAGTTAACAATATTCTCTCAATGCATCTATGTGGCTAGGAATATTACAACAGGAGAAAGACCTTGCTTATGTCTACTTACCAAATAATAGTTCTTGCTTTCTGAAAAGTGTATAGAAAAAGCTGTGGTTAAGTGGTCCTATTAATCCTCTAACCAAAACCTATGTTATATTTGCATAATCCAGCTGCAAGAGAAAGCTATTATCAGCATTCTGCTATTTTTTTCTGAATAATAAAAGTATAGTTTATTTGTCAAACACTGCATGTTAGAGCAGAGATCAATATATAAAATTTGGTTTTTATGAAGGTATTACATCGAAAGTAGCAACATTGGTTTTTGAATAAAAATTCATACTATACATGTTCATACATATATATTGTTTGGAGGCCACACCTAGTAATAATCAGGAATCACTCCTGGCTCTGTGCTCAGAGATCATTCCTGGCAGGCTTAGGGGACTAAACAAATTCTGGTCAACAAATGCAAATTTGTTTCTTTCTTTCTATTCTATGCTATATGTATATTTAAATATATATTCATATATATGTATGTATACACATATATTAATGTTCGTAAATGAAAAGTCAAAAATTTAAGAAGAAAATAATGTTAAAATGTTGACTAAGTTGTAGCTCAAAGTGCAAAAATAATTTAAACTTCACCTAAGTACAGTTTCTGTGGAAGAAAAGAACAGATTAAGTATCTTAGAAACATTAAAGAGCTTGCTCACCACAAAGAATTAATCTCTACTTAACTTATTTCAAAAAGATACTAAGACTATTTTTTCTTTTTGTCAATTTATCAGATGACCATTAGATACAAAGATATTTACTATTGCATTTCAATTTTAGTACAATTATTGAGCTCCCATACCTTCAGCAGTGTCCACTTCTTGTCACCAATATTTCACTCCCTCCCACAGCCTGCCTTTATGGCAGATAATTATCTTTTCGTTTCTCTTAGGTACTGTTGTTCACAATACTATTTTGATTATTTTATTGGCTGAATTACTGTGATTTAGTTCAGTGTTATGATTTTAATGAATAATTGTTGTAATCTGAAATTTAGAAAGAAGAATGTGGAAATAAAGGAAATAGTAGACATTGACAGATAAATTAGGATATTATTAGTGCCAGAAGTAATAGAGGTTCAATTCACAGAGTTGGTAGGAAAAAAAAGATATGAAGAGACACAATTGAATTAAATTATACAAAATTGGTCTAACAAAACATAGGATTAAAATGCAGGAGGTAGAAAGATGTCACATCTAAGCCTAGGTTTCTAAGAAAATTAAACAAGATCCAAGACAAATCAAATTTAAAAAACTCTAAATAGTTTCATTTTAATATTTGAGGTTTAATTAACATGATATAAATGGTGCTGTCAAGTAAATAGATAGCCTGAGGATTTATATAATTCTTAATTCTTTCATGCTGAAATTATAATAGGCAATTAATGTTATCCATTTAATATAAAAATAAATTAAAAGATTTCTTAAATTTCATATATCCTGTAAACACATACATTTCATACTGAAACTAGTTGATGGTTGGTAGAAAGCACAAGAAGCAACAAACAAATCCAGGACTGGAGAAGTAGTACAAAGGATTAAAGACAATTTCAAAATGTTGAGTAATAATCTTTGCTACACATGTATCATTATTGCAAAAATTGTTAATATATTGATAGAAATATTTGTAATATTTAATAGAAAGAGTGATTCTTGCAAAAATCCAGCTGAACATATCACAGATACAGATGCATCATAGATTGAAAGCTCTAATATGGTACTTTTGTCAAAAACACCAAGCAACATATCTATGGTGATATATGGCTATATCAAAGGGATAATTTCAAATTAAAATGATTATCTGACATAAGAATACATTTTTATTAATGTATCTTGGTAGGAAAGGTTCAAATCTCATTATAAAAATTTCTCTTTTTTTCCATTGTTTCCAGCTCTTGAGATTTGTCACTTAAAGTAACTTTTAAGAATTTATGTAGAGTATTAAAAAATTACTTTTTGTTAGTTAACATTTTGTTCAAATATCCATTGCCGTGTATTTCTTTTTCTTTTTTTTTTTTTTTGGGGGGTCACACCCAGTGACGCTCAGGGGTTACTCCTGGCTATTCGCTCAGAAGTCGCTCCTGGCAGGCACGGGGGACCATATGGGGAACCTGGGGATCGAACCGCGGTCCGACCTAGGTTAGCACAAGGCAAGGCAGGCACCTTACCTTTAGCGCCACCGCCCGGCCCCCTGCTGTGTATTTCTAAGTAACCTAATAACTCAAAATAAAATCCCATAAAAATACAAGTAGGTTTAATCAGAATATAAGTGGAAAATTTTCAATTAGTTAATATGTCATCTCTCTGGAATATATTTGGTTGCAAGACACAAATAAACTTTGATAAAAACAGTATTAAAAGGATTTAGAATGTCCCTTGTGGCCAGGGACATAGAAACTTTATTTGACATTTCTTGTATGGAAACTGTAGCTCCCAGATACAAATTAAGGATCGTATCATGTGTGTCATAGGTAAATAGAGACAAAAATGATCACATGCCAACAATATCAGGGCTTAATATAAACACTATGTCTTTTAAAAAGAGTGACTCACTTGGAAAAAGTGATTTGTGCAAAAAATATTGAAATTTATATTAGAAATTCTGACTTATTAAACTTAAAAGCAGTAAACAAGATACAAAAATAACATGATGCATGGGGCCGGGCGGTGGCGCTGAAGGTAAGGTGCCTGCCTTACCGCGCTAGCCTTGGACAGATGGCGGTTCGATCCCCCGTGCCCCATATGGTCCCCCAGGCCAGGGGCGACTTCTGAGCGCATAGCCAGGAGTAACCCCTGAGCGTCACTGGGTGTGACCCAAAAAAAAAAAAATAACATGATGCTTTAATAAGTGCTAAGGGTGGTCCTCCAGCAAAAAAAAAAAAAATGAGAACATAAAACATTTGGAATTTGCTTCACTTTTGTTTAGCTCTGTAATTCCCCAGTCACTTTTATAATGAATTTTTTGTTTTCCTTGACACAGATTAATTTTACATTTGATGTATGCTTTAGCTTATACCTCAATTTATAAAACGATTAAAAATGTACTGAAGTTTGCATTCATAGACTCTTTAGCATGTGCGACGCTCACTTGTATGTATTTATGATGAAATAGCTTTGTGAGAGTGGGAAAGTATTGGCCAAACCTGACACAGATATTGGGAGATAAAATTGGTGTTAGAAGCATCTACAACAAGCACCTTATCCCCATTGATATCTATTGGGTCAGCAATCTCAAAATCTTAAGAGAAGCATCAGTAGTAAAATATCATTGCTTCTGAATCATTGTAAAAAATAACTAAATGTGTTATGATTCATTTTAATGAAAAATGTTAGTTGTGTATTAGATACAGAATCAGTGCTCTAGCAATTATGAGTTTTAAAATTCCGATTTCATTGTAATTTAAGTCTGTGTTTTAACACTCCATGGGATTATTTGCCACTGAGAATATACTCCAGGACATTTTCAAGTTATGTGGTCTTCAGAATACTTTTTATTGAATGACTTATGCAAATTATCCTTATAAATCTCTATCAGCTATCACTAATCAAATTATGTTTGCCTGGTGCTTCTCTGTAAATTCTGCAAATCTGTTTCTTGTGTTCTTTCCCAAAGCTGATGGGAAGTTAATCACTCTCAAATTGCTTGCTGTATTTCATGTCCCTATAATGAACAATATTGCCCTGTTCTCATTCTTAACCATTGATTCTTCAACAACTAATTCCTAATGCTAAAAGAAGTAAAAATGAACTGCTTGGCAGTTTGATGATAGCAAGACCCAAAGGAGAAATGATAAACACAGTTTAGTAATAGCAAGACAAATTGCAGAGTCGGCTAATGAAAACAGAAGAAACTGTTGCCTAGATACAGATCCAATAAATATAGGAAATTAAAATAGGCAAAAGGCAAAAAAAATAACATTCCTAAAATGTTAAAGATTCAGTTTATCTTTATTTTTTTAATCCATAAAATTTCCTCAGTAAATACCTTTTAAAGGAAAGTGGGCTCTGGAAGACTTCCCCTAAAGTATATTTTCTATTTTTAAAACGAGTTTCTACTATTAAAGATAATTGGTAATTAAAATAATTGACAAAATGTTCAAATCACAGCAAAGGCAGGAATACAGCATATCTCTTTAATTAATATGAACAAATGGTAATTTTAAAACATATCAAAGCATGTGTTAGAGAATCATTAAAATACTGTTAATTTTTTAAATAAAAGTTGAGAAAGATGTTTTCTCCTTTATAATAACATGTATTAAAAATAAATAAAAATAAGTTCATAATATAACTCTATTGTTAGTTTTAAATACTCTATAATAGATTCAGCCCATGACTAACTTATCACAAGGTCACTTTTATTCAACCATGATAAATTTGGGAAAAGGGGTGTAACAAAGCACGATTATTAATATATTTGTGTCTGTGATTTAAGAAGTCCATCACCAAATTATGCTCTTGTCTCTAATTTTTAAGTTCCTGTGCCACCTCATAAACAAATATATGAAACCTATGTGTTAAATTTGCCTTCTGCAAAGTTCAATAATTATTTACAAGAAAAGTACAAGATTTTAGATACCACATATATTTCATACACTTTAGTGCTTTGAGTCAGCTTCAAATGAGAGGGCCTGGGATTTTTCTCCCCCTTTATTATAGTCATATAGAATTTTAGTGTTTCTAGAAACAAAAAATTAAAAAGTAATATTTCTCAAACATTGGTAGATTAGGGAGCATTTTAAGTCCAGAATCTCACATTTAATATTAAATATTTTAAACATTTTAGTAAAAACAATTTTAACTTTTGAATTATATAAACATTACATAAGAATGACTTACATTTTTATGTACCCACAAGAGAAAACTATATTTTGGTAATCTTATTAGTGAAAGAATAAGCCAATTTTTCATGTTCAAGAAGTGCTGACGATGAGACTAAGATTTGGTATGAATTGCAGGCATTTGTGCTATCTCTTGGGCATTTTGCCTCCTGCCTAATTTTGTTTCCCTTCTTAGTATAGCTGCAGCTTTAACCTTTTATTGAATAAATAAACTTAGAAATAGAGAATCATGCTATTCTTTTTTTTTTACAGAAGGTCATGCATACAAGGAAGAGGCATATGGAACTATTTCAGGAACTAAATCAGAAATTTCAAACTTTGGATAGATTTCGGGATATACCAAATACAAGCAGTATGGTGAGTATGCTGTTAGCTTCATCGTTGTCAGTAAAATTCTAGATCATGTATGTCAGATGTTTTCTGTTTCTAGGATCTTCTAGAATACCAAAGATGGGGCCAGAGCGATAGCACAGTGGTAGGGCGTTTGCCTTGAAAGTGGCTGAACCAGGACGGACCTGGGTTCAATCCCCAGTGTCCCATATGGTCTCCCAAGCCAGGAGTGATTTCTAAGTGCATAGCAAGGAGTAACTCCTGAGCATCACCCATGTGCCCCCACCCAAAATAAAATAAAATAAAATAAAATAAAATAAAATACAAAAGATACAAATTGCTAAATTGTAGTAAAATGACTACTGGCTCAACAGATTAGGATTTAAATACTATTAAAGCATTTTACTCATATTTTGAATATGTTGCCTTCACCCAGACCCTTTTCCCTCAGAAAATGTAGTAAATTTCGACTGTTACCCTGCAGTAATGTATTTTCTCCAGAAAAATCAATTGTTTTGCACTCCACGCAGGACTGGTGTCATTTTGTTCATTGCTTGTGAGTTATTTATTTATAAGTCTACAATCCGATAACAGATTTTGTTAAATTAGAAGATACTTTAAATTTACTATATATTACTATATACAAGGCAAGGTTATAACTACAGAGAAGGGTACACAAAGATTTATGAAATCACTAGACCAGAAATTCTGAAATCAGTTAAAGTTCAACCAAGAACTATAATCAGCAAATTGCCAACTCAGAGAGTTTTCTAAATTGAATACACAAAAACATATTTATTATGTTTTCTTAGAGTCTTCCATCACTTTCCAAAGTGTGTAAGGTGATTGAAACATTAGAAACTAAGATTTAACTGTAAAAGAGTTCCTTGCATAGCCATATGATGCTACTCATTATGTGCCTAAGGCTTTGTAGCTCTTAAATGGAATTAGAACAAGAATTTCTGTATATGTGTTTCCTTTTGTTTCTATACTACTGGTAAAATGCTGACGCTGGTAAATTATCAAATCACTGTTAATACATGCAATCATGGTCCAATCTGTTAAATGAAGGTTGTAAGAATATACTATATATTTTAATTTTATGTATTACTTTATCTTTTTATATGTCATATATATCAGTTTATTTCATTTCTTAAAACTGAAACTGCCTTAATCATCAATACAGTGTTAGGAAAAATGAAGTAATGATATTTGCCTATACATGGAAATGGAGACTATTATGCTGAGTGAAATGAGTCAGGGGGAGGGATAGACACAAAATAGTTTCACTCATCTGTGGGATATAAGAAAAATAAAAAACAGTATAATAGTATCCAGAAAAAAACAGAGATGCGGGCCAGAAGGACTAATCTATGAAACGAAGCTTACCACAAAGAATGATAAATGCAGTTGGAGCATTAACTGAACTGCCAACTACCATAAAATGATAGTTATTTCCTGTGTGAGTGTTTCTGAGAGAGAGGGGGGGAGAGGGAGGGAGGGAGGAGGGAGAGGGAGGGAGAGAGAGAGTGCCAGTCCAGAAGACAGGCGGGGTGGTGGAGGAGTGAAATGGGGGAGATTGGTGGCAAGAAGGTTACACTGGTAAAAGGTAGTGTACATTCTATGACTGAAAACCAGCTACAAACATTTCTGTAATAATGATGCTTAAATAAAGAAATTATCAAAGAAAAATAAAAACCTTGTTAGGCATAGAGAAGACACTCCTTGGTATTTCCATCCTACTTCTGCTAACATAAGAAGACTAATTAGTTTAGCATGCAAATGAAAATTGCACTGCTAATATTTACACCTAATGCATTAAATACTTGTTTTGTAATATTGATAAAATAATATTTTGTTATAAATATGAAAATCATATATAACAGATACATCTTGTTGCTTGCTCTGTGATTTTTCTTCATTATATGTCTTTTATAAATTAAATTATTAATGCTACAGATATCTATGTTTTCTGACAACCAAAATAATCTATTAATTATACCATGTCTCAAAAATTCTATATGTTTTCTAAAGGAAGTTTATAAATATTTACTATTATGAAGGATAAAATTGTGCAAGATTATAGTTATTCTTACAGCTTAAATATAATCCTAAATACCTGTAAAATGAGTTATTTTATTTAATGCTAATTAATGTTAAGCATATAAATTAAGTCATTATATTTAATTCAGTCACATATTCTATATATATTGCTAAAGAAAATTTCATAATTAAATGGAGAATTACATCTTTTAAAATCTCAAATAGTCTTTTTTCCTAGCTTTTAACAACTTTGTAGCATTGCAATTGATGTCAATAATGTAGAATTTTAAGAATTGTAGAGAATCAAATGATCGTTTAGTCTATTTTTCTGCTTTCAATGAAACATCATTTAAAATTACAATAAAAATGAAAAAGCATTTCTAAAAGAAACCTTTCACATTGTGTGTCATAAACAATTCACCTTCAAAATATGTCTTCCTCCCAAGTAGCTTCTCTAAATTATTTTACTTTTATAATAAATATATTCTGGCTTGCTTTGTTCTTGATATTGGTAAGTTGGAAGAAAAAGTTTGGAGGAAGTAAATAGCAAGTCTTTTGAACCAAGCATCTCTGTAATATTATGGATAGCTCTGAGTTCTCATATACTGTTTCTATTTATTCAGCGTAAGCTTCACATTACTAGTTCATGACATATAAGCCTTTCTTGCACCTTCTCAGCTTATCTGTTTCTTCCATACTAGAGTTCTATAAATAGTGATTGTATTATATATCCTAAGTCTAAAGTCCTTTTATCTCTCCTGTCAAATTCCATAATTTCTTGTATTTTAGTTTGTAGTTCAGTTGAGTGACTGAAATATTACCCTGATCTACAGAAGTTTGTAGGACTTCTTGTATACACCTTTCTTGTCATATACCCAAGCATATAGACAATCTATTACTAATGGATAACATTTCTACTCAGTCTGTGAGCATTCTGTACTCACTCTAATAGGTACATTTTGAGCAATAGCAAACATTACAGTTCCTCTAGTGTTAAAAAAATACCAGAAGAGATTAATAAATCAACTTTTTTCATGAGTATTCACTAATATAAGTGATCAGAAATTCAGCAGCCAAGAATTGCAATACTGTTGAAATTAGAAACTAGACTCTGACAGCATTTAAAACTTGTCATGTATCCATGTGCTTGATTTGAAATATAGGAAGAAAATCACATCTGTTTCAAATATAATGAAGCTCTTAAACAAAAAGCAGATGAACTAACATTTTAAATGTCTTGGATTCTTTTAAGACTGAAGAGAACTTTCTGTCAAACTAGAGTTTCAGAAAAAGCTTCTTTAGACAAAGCCATTATCTAAGATATATAAATTTACTTTGTGACTTGATTTGTTTGATAATTCAGGACACCTTCATACCCTGAAATTGCTTTAAAAATCGCTTACAAAATTAATTCCATGTTGAATACTAGGATAAAGAGCCTCAAGATTTGGCTGTTAGTTTACCTTCTATCTGCTTTTCTTGCTCTTATTACTGAGTTTTCCCATTCAACTACTCTCTGAATTTTTCTTTTTGATAAGCATGGATATTCAAATAACATTTTTATTGATAACTTTATTTAGGTGCCTTGATTACAAATACAATTGTAGTTGGGTTTCAGTCATGTAAAGAACCCCCCTTCACCAGTGCAACATTCCCATACCAAAGTTCCAAATCTCCCTCTTCCTCACCCGACCCTCGCCTGTACTCTAGACAGGCTTTCTACTTCCCTCATTCATTCACATTGTTAGGATAGTTCTCAATGTAGTTATTTCTCTAACTGCACTCATCACACTTTGTGGTGAGCTTCATGTCGTGAGCTGGATTTTCCAGCCCTCCTCTCTTTTGTCTCAGAAAATTACTGCAAAAATGTCTTTTATTTTTCTTAAAACCCATAGATAAGTGAGACTATTCTGCGTCTATCTCTCTCCCTCTGACTTATTTCACTCAGCATAATAGATTTCATGTACATCTATGTATAAAATGTGTCATGACTTCATCTTTCCTGATTGCTGCATAATATTCAATTATGAATATGTACCACAGTTTCTTTAGCAATTCATCTGTTGAAGGGCATCTTAGTTGTTTCCAGAGTCTGGATTTTGTAAATATACTGCAATGATTATATAGGTGTGAGAAAAGGATTTTGGTATTGTACTTTTGTGTTCCTTGGGTTTATTCCTAGGAGTGGTATAGCTGAATCACATGAGAGCTAAATTTCCAGGTTTTGATATTTTTTTATTTAAACACCTTGATTATATACATGATTGTGTTTGGGTTTCAGTCATGTAAAGAACACCACCTATCACCAATGTCCCAAATCTCCCTCCTCCTCACCCAACCTCTGCCTGTACTCTAGACAGGCTTTCTATTTCCCCCATATAATCTCATTGTTAGGATAGTTCACAATGTAGTTATTTCTTTAACTAAACTCATCCCTGTTTGTGGTGAGCTTCATGAG
>PVKC010012236.1:0-23943 GCA_004027635.1 Crocidura indochinensis
GCCCAAAAACCAAAAAAAAAAAAAAAGTGCCCTGGATGACACTTAGGGGCTCTAACCCCAGAGCATCCTCTATCCGGTCACCTAGGGTCCAGATTTCTGGTCATCAGGTGACCAGTGGAACATAGAAAATATTCCAGACGCCCTGTGGATACCCTCAGACCTCCTCAAGTCTCAAATGCCTTAGCTTCTCCCTGTAAAATGGACAAAATTATATGTATATATAGATAGTATATATGAAGTAACTATATATGCTATATTTTATATATATGCTATATATACCATATATAGTATCTGTGGTATGAAATATATGTGAATGTTTATATCATATATGAAATATATAGTATGTATGAATTCACAATTTTTTCACTCGATTGTTTGATTTGTATATGATTTAGCACTGTGAATGGAACTCCATGGGCACTCATTACTCACTGCAAGGAGGCTGCCCACTGCCCTCCACACCTCTAGTCATGGTTTCCCTGATAGTTCTTTCAGAACTTCTTCCTAGGGGGTGGGGGACATTGGTGGGAAAGCACTAAGATCCAGAGTAGGGAAGATATCTGCACATGCATGCAGAGTCTTTCTGTAACTCATCAATTCATCTCTATCTAGAGCTCCTCTTGCGCCTCTGCACATGGTTTTGGGACTTGTGGACTTTTCAATTGCATGATACCCCCAGGGAGACCCTTAATTGAGCACCAGAGGCACCTGACAGCAGAAAAGCTTGGAGGGAAGACCTAGTCAGTGAACTCTCTAAGAAGGTCTGAAGCGGAAATGTTTGGTACTGTGAGGCCATTGGGTGTCACATACAAACAGCTCTGCCTCAACTTGAGTGATTGTTGTTTCCAATAAAATTTTATTTGCAAAACCATAAGGGACCCAAATTGAACTCACAGGCCATAGTGTTCCATCACTTCAGTAAGAACATAGCCCTAGATCAATAACTAAAAATGGGGTCTGGGGCCAGAGACCAAGGAAGGCAGGGAGGGTATTTACCTTGCACTTGGCTGGTGACACACAGGGTCACATGAGCCCTACCAACAGTGATCCCTGAGCACAGAGCCAGAAGGAAGTCCTGAAAACTGCCTGCCTGCCTATCTATCTATCTATCTATCTATCTATCTATCTATCTATCTATCTATCTATCTATCTATCTATCTATCTGTCTGTCTGTCTGTCTGTCTGTCTGTCTGTCTGTCTGTCTGCCTTATTGAAGTCCCATTGGACTTCAGTTTCCTCATGAGAGGGTTGAACTCTATTAGACTGGAATCTCACACCGAAATCTACACAGAAAAGGCAAATAATCTAGCTGTGCAAGCATGGAGGGAAGCAAGACATCTGGAACCCACCTCTCCTTGTGGGCAGCAAACATTCCCTCCCTGGTGGGGGATCAAACCTCCTGAGAACAGGGAAGGAACAGCAGAACTTCCCATGACCAGCTACAATTTTGGAAAATCTTCTATTAAAGCCTCACACACACATACATAGACAGAGCAAAGTGTGTGTGTTTGGAGGCGGGGGTGTCATTATTCCGGGTGATTAAAGTTTGGGAGGAGTGAAGGGAAAGAGGCTCCTAAGCAGTCTGGGTGACACTCCTGGTAGAACTCAGCCCATCAGATGAAATGGTTTTATATAAGGGACACAGCTTTTGGTCTGCTTGGGCACTGATAGTACTGGGGACAGCCAGAACTGCCCTAGCAGGACTTAGGTGTCTCCAGGGCTATACCTACAATATTCAGACTGATGCTTGGGTATACTGAACACTCCTGCCTAAGTAACCCCTAAATCAAGGGCGGAAAATGATCAGCACACCAAAGCCTCCTTTCCCAGTCACCAACCCACAGGGACCTTCTCCTTACTCTGTTCTGATTTCTAATGCTCCATCTTACTCCTTTTCTCTTTATTCCTCCAGCTCTGTGTAGATGACTAGTTCATATTCTGGCTCCAACCTTCCCCCCTCCACACTGCAGGTTGCTAATAGGGACACTGGCCAGCATGTAAAGTCTACACAGAACAGAACAACAGGTAGTTTGAGGAAGGAGGGCAGGGAGGGAGCTGGTGGCCACTTCTGTGGCTCCCAGGGCATGCGCAGAGGGCAGTCAGAGTGACAATGAGATCCAACGGGCGTCCTAAGTGTCTTCCAAGGAGGTCAGGAGGAGGCCGGGTTGCGCAGACGCACTGGCTGGCTTATTAAAACGACTTTGATCCCCGGCTGCTTTGATATCCTGGGTCTTATAAAGAATTCACTTTCAGGGGTAAATATAGGTAGTTCAGAGAGATTTTATGACATACTGTACAGGCTCCTCTTCCAGGGACTTAATTACTGGGGTGGGGAGGCTGGGGGGCAGCGAAGCACTGGCAGAGATGGGGTGGGTGTCCACTCTGGGGCTGCCCATCAGGGGCATGGTGGACTCACCCCTCATCCCAATATGCCACAGAATGATTGTGTTGGTCTTATGACACCCACCCCCAACTCCTATCACACACATATCCAGAATAGGTCATCACTGGGCAAGGGAGTGGGTACTGATTCCTGCAGGGTCTCAACAGAGCTGGGTGTGGGCAAGGAGACCGGGTAGGAGGTGGGGAGGCTGTGCTGCATAATGGTCAGTGCTGGTATCTGACACATGCACCTTCCAATACAACTTGGGCAGTGCAGCTCTGGGGCTTCACCTTGTCATTTGGACAGTGGAAGCCAAGGTGGTATGCACCACCCTGGGGTCAATCATCACAGGCATGGAAGCTCAGGAGATTCCAGAACTCATGGTACTGAATGCAATGGTACAGATGACACCAGTTGACAATGCCCTTTGCTGATTGGGTGTCAGGCCCTCCAGACATTGTGGGGATGAGGTCCCTCTCCTGGGGCTTCGTTTGCTCTAACTGGGGCTCTGCTGCATGTCAGCTGCATCTCCCCTAACATAGGACCTACAATTTGGGACCACAAAGCAACCTGGAGATAGGGAATTAGCTGTCCTCAATACCAGCTAGTAAAGCCAAGAGAAATTGGAGAGGGGAGTCTCCAATTGACTGTAGGGAGAATGAATTAGAGTCTTACTCCTCACACAGGATATAGGATATATCTCTAGGCCTAGATTCAATTCAGTGCCTGTGGTGCTGGGACAGGCAAGAGTCCACATGACTGCAGGTGTTTTAGGCTGCTGCTTGGTGATTGCATTTGGAAGGGTGTCAGCCTCAATGATCTAAGAGGCTCCCCCATTCCTTGATCTCAGGTCTCTCCCCACAGGTGACAAGCATCTCCAGCCTGAGTCACTCGTGGAAGTTCCATTCAGAATAATTCCTAGCTGGTCAAGTCTTGCAGGATTTGAGAGAGGCCAGAAGGAGATGAGGAGGATCAGTCTGAGAGATCCCTGTCAAGATAGATATGGGCTAATTGTGTCTGTAAAAGTTTCTGTGGGATGATCACCTCCCCCTATTTGCTCCTTCTGAAAAGAGCAATGCAGCCAACCTCACCAGAAATGGCTGTCATGGTTCCAATTCTACTTGAAAACAGGAGGTCACCATGGCCACAGGTTTGTTGGGCAATATATACCTGTTTGGTTCCTCTATACCCCTCTCAAATACACATATTAACACAGTCAAACATATTCACATTCACTTGTGCTCACAAATACTTCCATAGTCTAATTTACCCATACAATCGTGCACTCGAGCATACTCTCTCACACACTCATTCACATTTTCACTCAAACACACATACACTTAGACTAGCACACTCATACAATCACAGATACATTCATTCACACAGACTCAGCATATACACACTATCACTCACACACATATACACACTCTGAGGCATATACTCATATATACTGACACAAATACAAATCCAGGTCTGTCCCTGGCAAGGCATATAGAGATCCTTGTCCTCTGCTCCTCAGAAGGTGTTCCTTTCCAAGGCTGCTCTCAAGATCAGGATAAGTTCCTGACAGGTAGGATCAGGTCTTCCTCATCTTTATTCAGTGCTTCACATAGAGGAGGGTGCCCAGTGAGGATTGTTGATCTGCCCAAGAATGAATGAAACTACAAGACAAAGGTCATTAAAAGTAAGGCACACACCTTGTATGTGACTGGTTTGATACTATTATCACACATGGTCCCTGATCCCCTCCAGGAATAATTCAGCAAGAACAAGGAGAAGCCCTGAGCACTGACAGATGTGCCCCCCTCAAAAAAAAACCAAAACAAAAGCTGGCCTAGATTATATAATACTAAAATAATGGCACCCAAACTCTAATCATTAATAATTAAACTTAAAAATGTATCTGTCAAGAAAGACCTAGACAAGAGGGAAAAAGAATGATTTAGGGTCTTTTGAAGGACTCTGTGATCTGTCTTTTTTCAGGAAGCTGGCTCAGTACACTCCCATTCTCACTCCCATATCTCTGTGTACCCATGGCCATTGTCCATAAATTAATGGGTATTGTGGGGGCTTCAATCTAGAAAATGCCTCCTTTCCTCTCCGGGCCTGCTTTTTCATGCTCCATTCTCCTCCAACTTTCCTCAGAGAAGGATTGAGTGGAAAGAGAATTTCAAGGAAGAAATGACCCCAAAAGGGACAGTTGAAACTCCAATTAGAGGCACCTTGATAGCTTGCAGATGCCTGATATATAGTATGTCCTTGGAGATGCTCAGTGATTGAGTGTGATATTGGCAAGAAGCAGGTACCAGACATCCACATGAAACACAAGTACATATTCACACAATGTGCCTGCTTAAACACACATTTGCACCACTCTATGCTTTCCTGGCCCAGGGAAGATACGTGTGTGTGTGTGTGTGTGTGTGTGTGTGTGTGTGTGTCCATCTGTCTTTTTATCTGTCTTTCTGCGTATGTGTCAGGAACCTTGGCAGCCACATTCTGGGAGCAGCAGCTCCTCTTCTCTGTTTCTCTCCCTTTCTTGGCACCTCTCTTTGCCCAGGAGCGGAGGCAGCCACTAATATTGTTCCCTGGCCTAAATAGATAATTGCCCTTCTGGCTGGATAAAAGATGTCTCACGGAGCAGAGTGAAATATCATTAATAAAGGAGACTGATTTCCTCAGGAATTCCTCCAGAAGTGAGATTAATAAGCCCTCCCCTGGCGTTAGATAGAATCTTCAGCTCTCTGCTCACTGCATGACTTACTCTCGCCACGCCCGCCCTATTCTGTCATTAATCATTATGGGAGGCCCACAGTTTATCTCGGCTAATGGGCCTGATACACAAACAACAACTTTTCCCTCCCATTTGACAAGGGAGAAATTCAGGAGGGAGAATTCATCAACTCTGTTTCTTCATAGGGAAAAGAGTCAGTTCTTTTTTTTACCCAGGAATTGGGATGCAGCCCCCAGCCATCACATAAATGAGTCTGAGGGGTGACCCAAGGAGTGTACCATTTAAGGGAGCAAGGTACCCTTGAAGGGAGAACCCCATGACATGGGGTTCTGAAAGTGTGTCAGTGAGCCCTAAGAGATTGAACACATATACACATACAAAGAGATCCAAGTATTGTGAACCCAGGTTGGCATGACATGCTCAGTTTTCCATAAAAACAGACATATAGAATCAACTTCTGTGTGACTTGTGACTGTGTCTGTTACATGCATGTCTGTAAATGATACTGTGCATATAAATGTGAATAATTTTAAGCAGGTAGATTCCTACTGATGCCTAGATGGTTACTACCTTTTTATAACCATACTCACTGGAAAGATGAACTCTTCAATCTGAAGAAAATGAACAAAATATATTGCCACATACTTATTTCTACTCTCCTCAAATCATTCTGTATTTATGTTTGACTGCAGGATGGTACCTTGGAAGCAAAACGTAGGCAAAGAGTCTCATCAAATAGTTTTGTTGTTTTGGAGGCACAACGAGCTATGATCAAGGCTCACTCCTGGCTTCAGTCTCTGGGGACCATATGTGGATACTAGGGTTAAAGCCAGAGATAGCTGAGTGCAAGAAAAGTCCCTTAATCCTAGTGCTATCTCTCCAGTTTCTCCCATCTGTTTTTTTTTGGGGGGGGGAGGGGTAGAGAAACATTGGAGCAAGGGCAGTCTTGGAAGAAAGCCAGCCTTGGGATAAGTGTGTTTGACCAGTACAGGGATCTGGAAGTGATGTATTAGCACCTTACAGGTCAAGCTTAGGGCTAGATTAGAGAATTCTTAAGCAATCCTAGGCTGGAATTCTTAGAATTTATTTTGTGGTGAGGGAGGTAAGATCCTCATGGGCTTCAAGTACCTACATATCATTGTTGAACTTCAGAAAAAAGACCCTGGACAATCTTAAAAGCAAACTCTGAGGGTTCGAGGGAGATTTCTGGGTACTGAAGGGTATGGATTTGGATTACCAAGCAGAAACACTCTACTGAACACTCAGGCCCACCACTTCTATCCTGGTTCTTCACAGCACCTGTGGTCCCTAGTCATGGGTCCAACTCCTCCTGGATCCCAGCCGTGCCCTCCCTAGTAGGAGGGTGGTGTTAGTCCCATCAATGGCAGCATTCAGCTTGATGGGTTTTTGTCCGATGGCCACAGAAATGCCTAATTCCAGTGGGAAGGTGAGAGGACGACTGGGTATATATTTATAACTGTCCTTTCTGGCCTTGTGGTAGGCAGCAAGACAGCGCCCACGTGGGCAGTGAGCCCTGAATCTTAGGTCTGACAGAGACATTGCTTGTCTGGGTAGGGGGAGCGTGCCAGCCTGGTCCACATTGCAGGCAGGAGCTAAGCAACAGCCCACAGCTTAGGTTGCATCCTTGCCTCCCCGCCCCATGCCACGGAGGAACCGGGTGGTTTCAGAGTCATTTCTGATGTGTCTCATGAAACCCGAGTGCTGAATCCTGAAGCATTGCCACACACCGGCTGCTGCTCCCCTTGGTGATGGCAAGGAATGTGCCACGGGGCGATTCTGGCTGCCCTGCCAGTTTCAGCTCAGAGCATGTGGTCTTTGTAGATGGAATTAGAGGCGGCTTTCATGTTAACAAACTGAAATGAGCAGGGTTGGGTTTTACAAAACAAACTCCTCTGGGTCTGAATTGCTTGGTGGTGGCTCCAGCTGCAGACACCTCCACATGACTCAGACAAACACTTACACCCACACCTCACACACAGCCACATGTGTGCTGCTGAAGAGCAAACAGGGTTGACCAGGGCATGGTTGGGGTTCAAATCCCAGCTCTATTGTTGATAAAAAAAAAAAGATGATGGACCTTGGGCCCCTTACTCAGTTAGAACTGTCTGATGGGCTACCAGTAGGACTTATCCCTAGTATTTTACTGTCATAGTACTTAATTAAAAGAGGAAGGGGGCCAGAGCAATAGCAGAGCATTTGTCCTGCATGCAATTCACCTGAGTTCGATCCCTGGCATTTCATATGTCCCCCCCAACCCCCAGCCTGCTAGGAGTGATTTCTGAGCACAGAGCCGTGAACAAATCTGTGAGTGTTGCCAGGTGTGGCCCAAAACAAGTACAACAACAACAAAAGTGGGCCAGAGCGGTGGCGCAGCAGTAGGATGTTTGCCTTGCACATGTATGACCTAGGACGGACCACAGTTCCCAATGTTCCATATGGTCCCCTGAGCCAGGAGTGATTTCTGAGCACATAGCCAGGAGTAACCCCTGAGTGTTACAAGGTGTGGCCCCAAAACCCAAACTAAAATAAAAACAACAACAAAAAGAGGAATAACTCCAGCATCATGTGCATGCTTAGAGTACTGATTTCTCTGTGTTCCCCAAGCAGGGCTCTTTGAAAGTAGAGTTCCTATTGGTTACTAGAGGACCCTAGGAGCTGGAAAATATCCCATATAAATGATTGATAATAGCACTTTCAGACCCCCAAATAAACCCACCAAGTCACACATAATAAAACGTTCTACCTTTGGGTAAAGAGGACAGTTTTTGGGATTTGCATGGAGGGACCTCTGTGAGTCTATAGGCTTCTCCCACCTGAGAGACTTTTCCCCTAGTTCCTGTATATGGGTTCATGTGACTAAAGTATTCATGCCCAGCATCTTTCCCTTGACTTTCCAGTCTGGATCAGCTCAAGTTATTATTAAACCCAAGGACCTCATGTCCTCAAAGGTCATCTTTACCCTGAGATTCCCGGATCCCACAGGAAGCTTGTGTGTGCTGCTTTCCAGGTCTCAATTGGTTCTCTAAAATGCATTTTTCTCTTCTGGTTCACCCCCATGTAGATGGGAGGAAAGGAAGTTTACAAAGTCAGGGAACTCCTAGCAGACTAATTGCAAAGCCATCTATGGAAGGCACCCCTGAGCCACTAACTTGGCTACATCCACATAGCATCCTCTGACCCACAGGAACAGACACGAGCTTTCAGTTACTGAGACTTCTAAAAAAATAAGCTCCTGGTGTTAGAAAGTTATGACAGTTTCCAAATGTGTACAAATGCTTCATTTTATCAGAGAGAGAGGCTGGTTTGAACTTGGATCTAGAGTAGCCACAGTAGCTAGCTGAAATTTCAAACTGCCTCCTGTTTTCATCACACTCATTTTTATCAGTTCTAGGTATGCCAAAGAACACGGAATTTTCCTCTTCTAGGAGCAATGAAAAAAATTAAGGGGCATCTGCCTTGCCTCTTGTGCCACCTCTCTGGCCCTGAAAAAAATTTTAAAAATACTTTTAAGTTCAAATATTAGTTGACTCAATAAAAACTATTGTCACATAGACTAAAATAGTCTATGGCAACTGCCAGGGGTAGGGATAGAACCATATTCCAATGATTTCTTGGGGTCTGTAAAAAAAAGGGGTGCTTTTCTTCCCTAGATCCCCAGATCAGGAAACCAAACCTTCAACCCATCTGTAGGAGTCCAAGCACAGACACAGCAGATAACAAGATATATTAGATCTATCAGTATAGGCTACAAGGGCCTGGATTTAACCAGCAACTTACTGAGTGGAGGCCCTGACTGAGAACCTGTCCTGTTTCTAGGCATCAGCCAGAATTTTAGAAACTCCAGGACAACTATCTAGAGTTTGGTATGCTTGGGAGGGTGGGCTGTTTGTAGATAGGGCCTAAATAGATGCAGATGCAGTAGTCACACCTTAAAATGAGATTCCAAATGAGAGGAGGGGACTAAAAGAGAGACACAATGGGAAAACCCCCAAGACACATGTAATACACATAAAACACACATATGTGTATAAACAGATGTGTACATGCAAATGCTTATCACATGTACATGAAAGTATGCCTGTATACCCTGTACTGGTGCACATGTGAATACACACACACATATACACATATACACACACCTGCTTCCCTGCCTGGAGGACCAGCTCCTTGCAGGGCCTGGTGAAGTATAGAAACAAGTCCTTTCTGAGTACGGTGACCAGTGCCTGGTTCATTCCCCAACTCTCAGGAGAAACTGAGATGAAGTGCCTGGCATGAAAGGGATTTGCTGCATCCTGGCCTAATTACAGGGCCCTTCTGGGCCTGGCTCGGTCAGCCCAGCCTTTGCCCTCACCCCTGCCTGTTCCCCTTCCTGTGTGCTTGGTCCTGGTGTCCATTAGGCTCTATTACCTGGCAGGGCCACGGCCTTTGAAGTGACTGCAGAGGCCGCCAACAAGCGATTTTCTTCTCACCTGTCACCACTTATTTGCCGAGGATCCTGGCCTATGGCCCAGCATTTTTTAACTAATGGGGATTAAATAATCCAGCTGTAATACAAATGCCCACTCATGGCCCCTGAGTCCACATGGAGTCAT
The DNA here is from genome assembly GCA_004027635.1 of Crocidura indochinensis. Classification (NCBI taxonomy): domain Eukaryota; kingdom Metazoa; phylum Chordata; class Mammalia; order Eulipotyphla; family Soricidae; genus Crocidura; species Crocidura indochinensis. Next base: position 9,731 of record PVKC010012236.1, read on the forward strand.
TAAGACCTTAGCCTGAGCTGGCAGGAATTCTGGTGGAGGGGTGAATAGAGCCCAGCAGCAGATTCTGGATTTTTTTTTATTACCTCCTCATTATAGCTATTATCCACAAACACAACCGCTAATGAGAGGGCTGAGGAGTTTGGGAGAGGAAAGGTTTCATTTGGGCTAGAGAAGGAAGCCATCGTCTGCCCTGAAATAGCAATGCCTGTCTGAACTACCTCTGTCCCAGCATGCTGGTCCCAGAGCATGAGTGCTGGATAGTGGGTGCAGAATGTTCTGAATGTTGGTAAAAGAAGGGGATGCTCACATCTCTATGTGGGGTGGCAACATTTAAAGCACCTCAGAATGCTGAGGTTCATCATGGAACTGATCATCGCACAGCCTGGGACATGCTGGAAGTCTGGGAGAAAGCCTGTCACCGTTTTTCTTGGACAATAGGCACAGATCATCAGAACTGACTGAGGCCAGGATTTAGGGGTAAACAAGTGAGGCACTCAGCTCAGGGCAAACTTTAAGACTGTGCCCCAAAACAAAACAAACAAATAAAATTCCATCAGCAAGAAACTATTTTAATGCACTGTTTTTGGAAAATCAAAAGGAGTAGAAAAAAAATCCATGTAACAGAACATTTCTGTTTTAAATAATGGCAAGATCCAACAGGATCAAGATTTGGAAGATGTAAATGACGCCAAACTCTGGAAATACACAGGGTCAGCTTCTGCATTTGAAGTGTTGATTGGTGGTGGGAGGGGTGGGAGTGGGAATGGGGATGGTGGTGGCTAGAGTTCAACCAGCTGGAGCACAGACTTTGTAGGCAGGAGACTCCAGCTTAGTCCCCAACCTGCAAGATTTCCCAAGCATCACCAGGTACAACCCCCAAGCGCCAAGCCAGGAGTAGACTCTATCAGGTGTGGCCCAAATACCAAAAATAAGCAAACAAAATGTGTCATCAATTATCACGGATGTAGCTCAATGGTAGAGCATTTATTTGCCTTGTGCGTTTGATTCCCAGCATAGTAAGAAATAAAAAGATTAATAAAATGTGGATAGGTTAATAAAATGTGGATATCCTCTGAAATTTGGGGACTTGATATTGAATTTTAAAAGTGCTGAATTCAATAAAGCATTCTTTATCATGGTGGCCAGGTCCTCTTAATGCTTCACTGCTTTCACCCCAGTCTGAACCTTGAGAAATCAGAGATAGGAAATTAAAGCTGACTTGGAAGCAACTCTTACCTCTGTGCTCTGGAAGGCAGAGCTCCAAGTTGCATTTCTGAGCTTCCCTCCAGGCTGTTTTCTTTTCCTCATACTTACTCCTCAATGCCCTTCCCTGCTATAATGATGCCTGGGGATATCCTGATCATGCCCCCCACACCCCCATAAGACCATGCTCCTTCTTGATTTGTTTCAGCTGGTCTAAGTCTGAGCAATTTCCAGGAGGGCAAGTGCTATGAAGAGTTAACTTCACAGAAGGAGACTTGGAGAAGAGTATCTAATTCCCCATAACAAATGCTCCTGATCTTGTTCTTCACTTGCCTCCTTCTCAGGTGATGCTGACCCCATGTGTCATCATACTCAAGATCTCAGTAAGGGGTTCAAATGATGGCCCTGACTGATGAGAGCCTTGTCAAGTCCCCAGATTTTGAGAGATTTTAGAGTAGAGTAGAACACATGCCTTTCATATGGCTGGCCCCTCAAATCTCTCAAAATTTGTACCTCATATTTCTCGGCTATGAAGCAAGGATGACCCCACCTAGAATCGAGCTCTCAGTAGGAAGAAATGGGTTCAGAGATGTGCTGTACTTAGAATGTGCTGATATGTCTACACTGTGCTTCAAACAGTGTCAACATGAGCCCTCAAGGAGGGAAACTGAAAACATTGGTGGCGGAAAACGTGTACTGGTGAAGGGTGTTGTACATACTGTATGACTGAAACTCAACCAGAAACAACTTTATAACTGTGAAAAAATAAACTCAGCTGTACTATGAACTATCTTATAAACCACCATATTTAAATAAAGTAATTTTGAGCCCTTGCTGAAGCTATGTAAGCAGAGGTAAGCCAGAAAAGGCGAAGCAGGGAGGAGCCTGCCTGTTGCTGCTGCCCACCACTCCGGGCCTGCAGCTGATCATCACTGTGGGTGCTAAGATCAACCCCCTCCCAGAAGCCGTTGCTGAAGCTGTGTAAGTGAAGGTAAGCCAGAAACTGCGAAGCAGGGAGAAGTGTGGACGCTTTGCTTTGCTGCTGCGTGCATCTCCTTGCCCATGAACCCCACCACAACAAGCAGTAGAAGCCACACTACAAGCATGCCAATGGGAAAACAATACAAGAAAACAACATGCATAGAGAATTAAGATGGCAGCTCTGATGACCAGAAAAGTACCAAACACATAGTTAGCCGCTCAGAAAAAGAGTAGAGTAGTAATATAGAGGTTGCTCATAGAACTCAAAGAAAGCATAAAGCTGAACAAAACACAAATATAGAAATCAGAAAACTTCAAAGTGAAATAACAGGACCAAAAAACTTAGCAGATGAAATTAAAAACTCAACAGAAAGCTCCTCCAACAGAGTAACAGCAGCTGAGGACAGAATCAGCAAGCTGGAAGATGAGATGCAGAGCAACTTCATACAGCAGAAGAGACTGCAAAAAGAACCTTAAAGCAGATGATCAAAAAATATTCAAAGAATGTGAACAGATGAAAATAGAAGTCCTTGAAAAGTTCAACAAAAACAACATAAGAATCATTGGAGTCCCAGAGATCCAGGAAGAAAATTCCCAGGTAGAACCAATAGTCAAGGACATCATTACAGAGAAATTCTCAGAACTTAAGATGGCATGCAATCAAATCCTGCATGCCTGTAGGGTACCAGCTAAAAGAGATCTGAACAAAAGCACCCTAAGACATATTCTAGTCACAATGACAAATCCCACAGATAGGGCTAGAATACTGAAAGCAGCAAGATCAATAAGGGAAATTACATTCAAGGGAGCATCCTTACGATTTTCAGCAAACCTGTCCAAAAAACCCACAAGCTCAAAAGGCAGTGGTGGGATATAGTGACAAAATGCAATGAAATGAATACTTCGCCCAGAATACTGCACCCAGCCAGACTCATTTTCAGGGATGAAGGAAGTATACATAACTTCAAGGATAAACAGCAGCTCAGAAACTTTACAGACACTAAACCAGCCTTAAAAGAAAAACTGAAAGGTCTACCTTAAGACAAGACAGACCAACAGACACAACAAACTTCTACACAAAGTTGACATCAAATACCATGACAATAGTCTCTTCATGTCAATGAACTAAATGCACAGAGTGGCAAAATGTATCAAAAAGCTGAAGCCAGCATTCTGCTGCCTACAAGAAACACATCTAAATAGTCAGAACAAACATAGACTCGAAATAAAAGACTGGAGGAAAATCATCCAAGCAAACAACTCCTTAAAAAAGCTGGAGTGGCCATATTAATATCAGGTAACCCAAACTTTAGACCCAGAAAAGTTATAAGAGAGAAAGATGATCCTAATCAAAGGATATGTACAGCAAAAAGAAATCACTCTCCTAAACATATATGCACCCAAGAAGGGACCGGCAAAATATTTAATACAATTGTTGACAAATATGAAAGAAGACATCAATAGCTATACAATAATAGTAGAAGACCTCAGCACTGCCCTGTCATCCCTTGATAGGTCAAACAGGCCGAAATCCAACAAGAATATACTAGCTCAGAAAAGAGAAATGGAAGAAAGTGAACTTGTAGATATAAATAGGGCACTCCATCCCCAGAAAACTGGTTACACATTTTTCTCCAATGCTCATGCATCATTCTCCAGGATAGACCACATGCTGACGCATAAAACATTTCTCCATAAAGTCAAGAGGATAGAAAATGTACAGACTATCTTCACAGATCACAAAGCATTCTAATTAGAAGTGAATTCAAAGGGTCACAGAGGAAAATTTTTAACAGCTGGAAATTAAACAGCACACTACTGAACAATCAGTAGGTCAGAAATGAAATCAGAGGAAATCAAAACATTTCTGGAAATAAATGACAATGAAGACACAAATCAGAATTTATGAGACACAGCAAAAGCAGTATGAAGAGGAAAATATATAGCTTTGTAAGCACACATTAGACAGGAAGAAGGGACCTTATATAAATAGCTTAATGACACAGCTTTTAAAATCAGAAAATGATCAACCAAAAATAGGTAGGCAGAAGGAAATAATAAAGCTTAGAGCAGAAATCAAAGAAATATAAATCAAAAAACAATTCAAAAAATCAACGAAAGCAGAAGTTTGTTCTTTGAAAATATAAAAAAGATTGATAAACCACTAGCAAAACTCACAAAGAAACTGAGAGAAACTTACTAAGCTGGATTAGAAATGAAAAGGGTGAGATTAATACAGATACTGCAGAGATTCAAAAGGTAATCAGAGACTACTTTGAGAAACTCTATGCAATGAAACATGAGAATCTGGGGGAAATGAATAAATTCTTGGACTCCTACAATCATCCACGGTCAAACTAGGATGATCTAGCATATCTAAATAAGACCCATCACTATTGAGGAAATTAAAAGAGTAATCAAAAGTCTTACCCAATACAAAAGCCCAGACCCAGATGAATTCATAACAATTTTTTTCAAACCTTTCTAGAGGAACTACTATCTACCCTTTTCAGGTTCTATCATGAAATTGTAAAATCAGGAACACTCCCAAATAGTTTTTATGAAGCTAACATCAGCCTGATACCAGAACCAGACATATGTTTCAAGAAAAGAAAACTACAAAACAATATTCCTGATGAACACAGATACAAAGATCCTCAACAAATTCTAGCAAATAGGATCCAATGCCTTATCAAGAAGGTCATACACCATGTCTAAGTAGGATTCATTCCAGGAATGCAAGGATGGTTTAACATCCATAAATCAATCAACATAATAGACCATACCATCAAAAAAGAAAACAAAAAAAAAACATATGATCATATCAATAGATGCAGAGAAAGCATTTGTTAAGGTCCAATACCAATTCTTGATAAAAACTCTCATCAAGCTGGGAATGGAAGGAACTTTTCTCAATATAGTCAAGGCCATCTACCACAAGTCAATGGCAAATATTATTCTCAATGGTGATAAACTAAAAGCCTTTCTTCTAAAATTTGGTACAAGACAAGGCTACCCTCTCTCACCACTCCTATTCAACACAGTGCTGGAAGTTCTTGCCTAATTGATATAGCAAGGGCATCCAGATAGGAAAGAAAGAAGTCAAGCTCTCACAGTTTGCAGATGACATAATATTATATCTAGAAAGCCCTAAAGACTCTACCAAAAATCTTCTAGAAACAATAGATTTAATTAGCAAAGTGGCAGGTTACAAAATTAATGCACAAAAATCAATGGCCTTCTACACACCAATAATAATTGATAAGAAATGGACATTTAAAAAACAACATCATTCACTTTAGTGTCATACAAACTCAAATATCTTGGAGTCAACTTAACTAAAGATGTGAAGGACCTATCCAAAGAAAACTACAAAACTTTGCTCCAAGAAATAAGCGAGGACACAAAGAAATGGAGACACATACCCAGCTCGTGGATTGGGAGGATTAGCATAATTAAAATGACAATACTCCCTAAAGCATTGTACAAATTTAATGCAATCCCTCTAAGGATACCCATGACATTCTTCAAAGAAGAATACTCCTGAAATTCATTTGGAATAATAAAAACTCACAAATAGCTAGAGAAACCCTTGGGAAAGGGAGAATGGGAGGCATCACTTTTCCAAACTTTAAATTGTATTACAAAGCTATACTCATTTAAATAGCATGGTATTGAAATAAAGACAGACACTCAGATCAGTGAAATAGACTTGAGTATTCAGAAAATGTTCCTCAGACATACAATCAATTAAACTTTGATAAAGGGGCAAGAAGTGGGGGCCAGGCGGTGGCGCTGGAGGTAAGGTGCCTGCCTGGCCTGTGCTAACCTAGGACAGACTGTGGTTCGATCCCCCGGTGCCCCATATGGTCCCCCGTGCCTGCCAGGAGCGACTTCTGAGTGCATAGCCAGGAGTAACCCCTGAGCGTCACCGGGTGTGGCCCAAAAACCAAAAAAAAAAGGGGGGGGGGCAAGAAGTGCAAAATGAAGCAAGGAAAGACTCTTCAACAAGTGGTGTTGGGGCAACTAGTCAACTGCTTGCAAAAAAGTGATTTCAGACCTCCATCTAACACCATGCACAAAGGTCAAAACCAAATGGTTTAAACGCTTGGATATCAGACCCAAAACCATAATGTATATTGAAAACACATAGATAATACACCCCATGACATCTAGACTAAAGGCATCTTGAAGGGCAGAAACAGCACTCTCCATACAAGTAGAAACGGGTGGGGGGGGGGGGAGAAACAAGTGGAAACAGATAAATAGGTGGGACTATATTAGGCTGAGGAACTTCTGCACCTCAAAGGAAATAGTGCCCAGGATACAAAAGCCACCCACAGAATGGGAGAAACTATTCACCCAATACCCCTCAGACAAGGGGCTAATATTTAAGATATACAAGTTACTGGCAGAACTTAACAAGAAAAAAAATCTAACCCCATAAAAAATGGGGAGAAGAAATGAATAAACAATTTTTCAAAAAAGAAATGCAAATGGCTAAAAGGCACATGAAAAAATGTTCCACATCTTTAATCATCAGAAAGATGCAAATCAGAACAACGATGAGGTACCATCTCACGCCACAGAGACTGACACACATCACAAAGAACAAGAACAATTAGTGCTGGCAGTGATGTTGGGAGAAAGGAACTCTCATTCACTGCTAGTGGGAATGTCATCTAGTCCAGCCCTTATAAGAAACAAGATGGAGATTCTTTTATTTTTTTTTATTTTATTATTTTTTTTTTGGTTTTTGGGTCACACCCGGCAGTGCTCAGGGGTTACTCTTGGCTCCATGCTCAGAAATTGCTCCTGGCAGGCACGGGGGACCATATGGGGCACCGGGATTCTAACGGATGACCTTTTGCATGAAAGGCAAACGCCTTACCTCCATGCTATCCCCCAGGCCCCAAGATGGAGATTCTTAAAAAAAAAATCCCCTGCACACACACCACACACACACACACACACACAAAACAATTCAAAAACCCCTTCCTCACACCTATATTCATCACAGCACTATTTACAATAGTCAGACTCTGGAAACAACCAAGATACCCTTCAACAGGTGAATGGCTAAAGAAACTGTGGGACATATACAATGGAATATTATGCAGCCATCAGGAGAGATGAAGTCATGAAATTTTCTTATACATGGATGGACATGAAAGCTATTATACTGAGTGAAATAAGTCAGAGGGAGATTGATACAGGATAGTCTCACTTATTTATGGGTTTTAAGAAAAATAAAAGACATTATTGAAATAATGATGAAGGCTGGAAGGACCAGCTCATGATATGAAGCTCACCTCAAAGAGGGTGAGTTCAGTTAGAAAAACAATACACTAACAACTACTATGACAATGTTAATGAGAGAGAGAGAAGTAGAATGCCTGTCTCAAATATAGGCAGGAGGGTTGGGAAGAGGGAGATGGGGGGCATTAGTGGTGGGAATGTTGCACTGGTGAAGGGGGTGTTGTTTTTGTGACTGAAACCCAACTACAGTCATCATTGTAATCATGATGTTTAAATAAAGATATTATTTAAAAAATCATAATAACCCAATCCAGAAATTGGTAGGGAGATAAATAGACCCTTCCCAAGTGAAGACATGTAGACAGATGAACAATAGGCAGAGGGAGAAGTGTTCATCCTTACATCCTATCTGGAAAATGCATATCAATGAGGTACCTAGTTACAGTGACAATGACAAAGATAAAAATTAAAAACCAGAAACAATTGACATTGGTGGGGATGTGAGGAAAAGGAGTCCTCATTTACTGTTGGTGGGAATGTTGTCTGGTCTATCCTCTATGAAAACCAGTATACATATTTCTTCAGAAAGTAAGATTTACACTTCCATATGATCCAGTGACTCCAGTTCTTGGCATATATATTCGAAACATTATCTGGAAAAGATATATATACACCTGTGTTCATTGCAGTGTTCATGGCTAAGATACAGAAACAATCCAAGTGTTCAATGACAGATGAATGAATATAGAAATTGTGGTTTATATACACAGTGGATGATTATGCAGCTATAAGGGAAAGTGAAATCAAGTAGTTTACTACAACTTGGATGTAACTGGAGAGCTTTTTTTTTGTTTGTTTGTTTGTTTTTGTTTTTGTTTTGGGGCCACACCCAACAGTGCTCAGGGGTTACTCCTGGCTGTCTGCTCAGAAATAGCTCCTGTCAGGCACGGGGGACCATATGGGACACCAGGATTTGAACCAACCACCTTTGGTCCTGGATCGGCTACTTGTAAGGCAAACACCGCTGTGCTATCTCTCCGGTAAGAGCATCTTGTTAAAGGAGATAGAGGGAGAAGAACAAATGCTAGGTGGTCTTATCTATGGGGAATAGAAAAACAAGAGAATAGACAATACTGATGACAAGCGAAGGCCTTGGTTATTAAGGATGGAACAGAATGAAGTAAGGGCATCAGTATAGGGGGTAATTTGCTGGTGGTGGTGAATGCAGTAACTACACAAAAATAATAAATGTTTGTAATGGAAACCAAACTGTAATGGAACAGTGTGAACATGTTAAACTGTAAAAATGTTAACTGTTATAAACATGCTAGCTTTGACAATTAAAGTCAACAATCCATTGCCATTTAGAAAATAAAGTAATTTTTAAAAATTCAAATTCTGTAAAACAATAACAACAAAAAAATGAGTCTTCCTGATCTGAGTCCTGCATCACAGGCAAACCAGGATGGCAAGCTTTTAATGGAGATGTCCAGCAAATATTATGACCATTATTATCATTAGTCTACCTGTCATTGCATCCAGAAGGCCTTCCACAATCACCTTTACACTTTTGGCTCTATGTTTGGATTAAAGGTTCCTTTTCATTGTGCCCATAGTCTACCAGATTGCCTCATCACAGGAAACAGCTTCCTGTTCTTGTGTCCATTTTTCTCAAAGCCTGTAATCCTTAACTAGACAGTTCAGGCCTACTCAGTACTAGATATTGCCTATGTCAGCTATGAATAAGGTGGTCAAGAAATGCTTGTTAAGTGGATTCATATGATTCAGACATCAAGATGGTTGTGCTCAGGTTAATCAGACAAAATTAAGTAGACTATCTGAAACAGGAGATTGGAACCATCCTGAAAGGAACCCAGATATCTGCCAATCACTCCAATCTCCTGCAGGGACAGGAAAATGCCTGGAGGGATATAATGGCCCAGCCCAACCCACACAGCCCAGCAGGAGCAGATGTGGAGGCGGAAAGATGGCCCAGAATGCTTTCTTATCTTGGATGGATGGATTCAGGCATGTCCTCTGTCATCCTCCCATAGTCAGTGATAACTCCAGTCTCTCTGCTCTACTCAACAGGGCTAGGGAAGGGCCATAGACTAGAGTGGGGAGTCCTTGGTTTGAGCCTTATTAGGAAACTGAATTTGCCTCTTCAGCCTGAGTTTCTGTATCTGCCAAATGCCTGTATTAATTGTCTGCCTGGACTCTAAGGGTGAACATAGACTCAAAGCCTCAGATGTGTAGACTTCTGGAAAAGTCGGTAATGTCCCCACAAATAGCAAGAATACAGAACTAAACTCCCAGTGTGAATGGCAGTTATTGATGTGGATCAGTAATTTCAGAATACTTGAATAGAAACAGAGTAGAGTCAAAGAAAATGAGAATCCCAAGAATGTCTACAGCTCTTTTGTAAACAACCAAACTTTAATTTCAAAAAATAAATTAATAAAAGCAGTGAGAGAAGCACAACATTAAAAAAATAACACAATGCAATAAGGTTTTATAAATTAAAATTTGCATATTAAATATTAAAAATAGGTTATTTTTTACTGCAGTAAGGAAGGGGTTCATGTGATACTGGGGATCAAATCCAGAGCCTCGAGTATGCAAGAAACATGCTCTGCCACAAATCCAGCCCAGAAGTTTATTATTAAAGGAAATGAAATTTATTTCCAACTTTCACACAACCAATAACATTCTTACTAGGCCTGGTATTCCTGTAGATTGCTATAAATCTTAGACAAAATATTAAAAAGTTTGACTTCAGGGCACTATAAACTGAACAATAGTGACAGAACCTGGAGCATCCAACTCTCTAGAGGACAGAAGAAACAAAATGAGTCACCCATTTCTGTCAACCAAGTCTGGCACATGGCATAGCTAAAACTTTAATAGAAAGCACGCAAGCTCTCTGTAACCCAAAGAACCAAAGAAGAGCTTTTGAGGTAAGCAGTTATTAGTGATTAAAAAGAGAAACTTGGTCAGGGTTGAGTTCTGGAGAGAACTCCTATTCTTTCAATTAATCCTGCCTAAATCTTTGAGAAATACATGAACCATGTATATAGAGAGAAGAACCCTACTGGTGATGAAAGAACTGAATTGAGGTACAGCTTGTTGCCAAGGGACAGTTTGGGATTTAAGTGCAATATAAGGAATTTTTTTTGTAAAGTAAAGAAAACTGATACTCTTCAGAGGAATATATCAGAGTCCAGAATCTTCACAATACTGTAACCTAAATTAAATATATTCACTGCAAATGAGAATTATGTCAAAAATTATGAACCACTTTTGAGAGGAGATACAATATGGAGATCATGACTGAGATGGCTCAACTGTCAGAATTAATGACCTCAAATTTTGATGCATTTATTGGAACCATGCTGATGAATGGAACAAAAGTTTACAACCAATTAAATTTTTTTCTTTCATTTTGAGCCATACCCAGTGGTGCTCAGGGACTACTCCTGGTGGGGCTTAAGGGACGATGTGAGTGCTAGGGACTAAACCTGAATTATTCACATGCAAGACAAGTGTGTTATCTCTCTGCTATACTATCTCTTTGACCCACAACCAATGAAGTCTCAAAATTAAACTATTTTATTGAGGTGGGTGGTAGATTAGAATAGGTGGAAGGGAGGTAGAGGAGAAGCAGCTTCAGGTATATTGGTTATATAGGGGTGAGATACATATATAAACATAAACCACAGCACCTACAACACTGAAAACAAGAGACCTAAACTGCAACAGCCAAACTTAAAAATGTACCTGTTGGGGAGGCAGACTGAGAGGTTGGAGGAAATCTGGGAGCATTGGTGGAGGGAAGTTTGCACTGGTGGTGCGATTAGTGTTGGAACACTGTATGCTTGAAACTCAACTATAAATAATTTTCTAAAGCATGGTGCCATAGTAAAATAAAATGTTAAGTCAAGAATGGAAAAGCATAAAATCTTAAATAAAAATTGTTATTGGGTAGGTTTAACAGCTATAATTACTTTATGAATTATAAAAAAGATCAAAGATGGAAAAATTATGCATAGCTTTAAGTATTTGAGACTCAACATCAAAAGAGCTATAATACATGAAAATAGAGTTCCAATGTAGATTGGGATAGTGATTTAAAAAATGACATTTGAAGAAACAGTGGCTTAAAATTTGGGGAAAAATGGACATTGGACTCAAAGATAGAAATGTTACTCAAGAAGCTCAACAAATCCCAAGCAAAATTAAGACCATGATAATAATAGTTGGAAATTACCTCTCTAGACAAGAATGGGATGTTGAATGTAGATAAAGTGATATGTATGATACCCACTTAGTAACAACATTGCAAACCACAGTGTCAAAAAGGAAAAGAGAGGGGCCGAGCGGTGGCGCAGGAGGTAAGGTGCCTGCCTTGCCTGCACTAGCCTAGGACAGACCATGGTTCGATCCCCTGGTTTCCCATATGGTCCCCCAAGCCAGGAGCAACTTCGAACGAATAGCCAGGAGTAACTCCTGAGCATCACTGGGTGTGGCCCAAAAAACAAACAAACAAAAAAAGATGTCCTTCACAGAGGCAGGTAGGGGAAAGGGCAAGGGTGAGGTTGGAAGGGAAACTGGGTAAATTGGTGTCAGAAAATGTGCACTGGTGAAGGATGTTGCAATTATATGACTGAAACTCAATCATAAACAACTTTGTAATTATGATCTCATGGTGATTCAATTAAAGAATTATTTTTTTAAATATACCTTTCAGTATTTATAGCCTAGCTGCTTTAAACAATGGTAAAGAGAGCATCTCTATTTTCACTTGTGAACAAAATTACAAAACAAATACTGCATGCAGGGCCCATACCAATTTGAGAGTACACATGCTTCTTAGTTGAGATGGTAAGGACCATAAGACAGTGGAATTATCTCTGTAAAATTCTGATGACTTGACCAGGAGGTTCAATTCAAAGTTCTCTATTTGATTAAAATATCCTATACAAGCAATGATAAAACAGAAACTTAAACGTTTTAAGAGTAACTCAAAAATGTCTATGTCTTGGGGCCAGAGAGATAGCATGGAGGTAAGGTGTTTGCCTTGCATGCAGAAAGTTGGTGGTTCAAATCCCAGCATCCCATATGGTCCTCTGAGCCTGCCAGGAGTGATTTCTGAGCATAGAGCCAGAAGTAACCCCTGAGTGCTGCCAGGTGTAACCCAAAAACAAGCAAACAAAATGTCTGTGTCAGAGCCAAGAAAAATGTTAACAGACATTCTTAAAATGGAGGAGAAAGGATTTGTGGTAGAAATATAGATCTTCACAAATATCTTTACAAATATTTATCTCAGATAAATATCTGAGTAGTTAGAAAAGCAAAGCATATTACATTGGGATGTGAAGGTTTTAATTTTCATAGATGACAATGAGAGTAGAGGAAAGTGGGGAGCAAAGGGTGGAAGATGCCATGAATGACCGGTGGAGCTTTAGTTTCTCCATTTCATCTCAAGTGGTACAACTAAATCCTTGGTTTTGTGGATGTGCTGAACAAAATACAATAAAAGCAGAGAAACCTTGGGGCTGGAGTGATAGAACAGTGGGTAGGGCAGCTTTTGCCTTATACACACAACTGATACAAGTTTGATCTCTGGTGTCTCATATGCTCCTTCAAGCCCACCAGGACTAATTCCCTGAGTACAGACCCAGCAATAAGTCCTGAGCATTGCAAAATATGGTCCTCCAAAAACCAAAACCAAACTAAATCAGAGATATCTTAAGTAAGTAATGACCATCTTTGCCTCTCATAACCTTTAATAATTTGAAGTTTTTGTTGCCTGATATAAGTCTGGTTATTCCAACTTTTTAGGGCAAATGATTGCTTATAAGATTATTTGCTAGTCTTAGAGTTTGAGCCTATGTTAACTTTGATGGTTCAGTCTCTGTAGGCAGCAGAAAGTTGGATTCTGATTCATTTCTTGATTCTTAAGTTCAGGCCACTGACAGCGTAGCAATAACACATGAGCAAAAACAATATAACCTGTGAACTAGTTGATAGAATTGGGCTTACCAAGAGCAAGGAAAGTGTATTTGGGAAGGATGCTGAGACAATAATGGAGGGAATTGGATACTCTAGTGGAGAGTGTAGTGTTGAAATATCATATACTCTATCATTATCAGTATCGGAAATCATGGTGCTTCATATTAAAAGTAAATAAGATGAGACAGATATTTGGAGGGGCTGGGAGGATATTATGATTGTTAAGTTGCTTGCCAAATTTTTGAAAATAAAGGACTAGAGAGATATTATAGAAGGTAGGGCACTTTCATGCATGGAGCTGAACTGTGTTTGAGCTCTAGTACTTAAGATTGTCCCAATATTATCCTTTTATTCCCACCAGGAGTTATCTCAGTGCAGAGAAAGAAGTAAACCTTAAACACAACCAGGTGTCTCTGTCAAGCCAAAAGTAATACATTAAAAAAATGCAGAAATAAGCACGTGCTCAGTTCACAAGATCCCAGTTTGATGTTTGACTACAAAAAATAAGAGGGAGGTAGAGATTGTTAATAAGGATAAAGAGCCTCATCAAACTGAGGAAGTCACTTGGGCAAATAATACTCTGCCAGCTGCAAGCTAGCCCTGAGTGCCCACTTCTTCACTACAACCTGTGTTCCCAGCCAGCACCTCACAATAGAGGATGGTAATCTCCCTGAAGGAAAGACCCAGGTCCTACTTTCAGCTCACAGCCCGTGGCTAATTCTCTCTCTCTTTTTTTTTTTTTTTTTTTTTTTTTTTTT
>PVKC010012237.1:0-23909 GCA_004027635.1 Crocidura indochinensis
AGAGAGAGAGAGAGAGAGAAGCAGAAATGAGGGAAGGGATAAACCAGGGAGGATGGGGTCCACAGCCAGAGTGAAGTTGAGACAGACCAGGAGGAGAACCAGGAAGAGGGAGAGAAGAGAGGAGCTGCAAAGGGGGAGGCAGCAAGGCTCAAGAATAAGAGAGGATGGAATAGGTGGGCGGCACATCCCAAAGCCCACTGGACTCCCGGTGACCCTATATGAAAATTCCTACTTTTGGGGTTGGAGCAATAGCACAGTGTAGCGTTTGCCATGTACATGACCAACATGTGTTGGATCTCCAGCATCCTATATGGTCCCACAAGTCTACCAGGAGCAATTTCTGAATGTAGAGCCAAGAGTAACCCCTGGGTGCCACCAAGCGTGGCCCCCAAAAGACAAAGAAAAAAGAAAAAAAAAAAGCCCTGCCTTTGTGAGAGCCAACTTCTTTAACCTCCTGTGGAGTGACTGCCTTTAGAAGGTGACTGTGGCTGCTTCAGCCAGAGATGGGGATGCTGGAAACAGGGCAAGAGTGTGGATGGTAGAAGAGGCTAGGGTCTGTCCATTGAAGGCAGAGCTAACTAGCTTTGCAGATATATCAGATGTGGGGCTGAGGTGAAGAGAAAGGCAGGAGCCTCAGGCTTGCTCAATCTCTCACTTTTCTTTTCACCTTTGGCTGAGCTCCCTTTTTGTCTGTCCAGGACACCCTTTCTTCCTTGGACCACCCTGCCTGAAAAGATGGGTTTCCCCTGCGTGGTGCTCAGAACCGCATTTACTGTCACACTGAGATGATGACAAAACCTTTCAGAGCGCCCTCTACAGGCTATGATGCATGGAGCACGGCGCAAGGGAGACTCACGGGGCCTGACCATGACTCTTCCTTCATCCAGTTCCCAAAGCCACACCTGCAGGAAAGGCTTTCCTGAAGGAAGGCCGCATTATCTACTGAAAGAAAAAGCAAAAAGGAGTTAAAAGAAACAGTGGATGTAAAATCCTGACACCAAGTTAGCACTCAATACATGCTGTGTATTATCACCATCACCACTACTGTCAACATCATTATCATTATCCACGACACTTTGTCAGACTGAACTGAATTCAAGCTGTGTATCCTTGGACAAACGACTAACATTCCGAGTTTTAGAAGATGAACCTTCAAAAGCTCAACTTCAAAGGTTCAAGATACACTTGAACTTCCCTCATACAGCCGCTATGCTGAATGAAATAGAGATTGTGACATGCACTGTTCCTAACAGAGGAGGAACAGTCTGGTGGGCAACTGGCATGACAGGGGCAGCTTAGACCCTCCTGTGAGCTGATTGACAGTTTCAGGAACTGTTTGGACTAGATGTTAAAAAGTAGCTGCTATTAAAGATAAAAAGATGTACATTTATAATGAAATAAATTATACTAGTAGCAATCATTTCCTAATGAGTTTCACTTATTGTTATTTATGCTCCCAAGGTTATTTCTATCTGTAGTTTACATGTAGTGAAAATGCTGCCACAGTAAGTCAGAGGGAGAGAGAGACACACAGAATAGTCTCACTCCTCTATGGGATTTAAGGAGAATAAAAGACATTATTGTAATAATACCCAGAGATAATAGAGATGAGGGCTGGAAGGGCCAGCTCACCATATGAGGCTCACCACAAAGAGTGCTGAGTGCTTTTAGGGAAATAACGACACCAGCAACTATCATGACAATGGTAATGAGTGAGAGAAGTAGAATACCTGCCTCAAATACAGACAGGAAGTGGGGAAGAAGGGAAGGGGGGCATTGGTAGTGGGAATATTGCACTGGTGAAGCCGGTATTCTTTTTATGACTGAACCCCAACTACAAACATGTTTGTAATCATGGTGCTTAAATAAAGATATTATTAAAAAAAAAAAGAAAATGCTATTTCTAAATCAATAAAGGACATCCCTCCCAATTTAAAATTTAATGATGTCATACTGGTAGCTTAAAACCTGCGCAAGTCTTTACATTTCAGAAATTGGTTGCTATCTGGTTTTAATGTATTGTTTTCTTGACCATTTAGATCTACAATCTTGAATCCTTTTTTAGGGGGAGGGGTAGTGGTGGGACACACCCAGCTGTACTCAGGGATTCAACCCCGTGGACCACATGTAAAGCCAAGTGCCTTATCTGCTCCCCAGTTGCATTTCAGTCTTTTCATACCTGTGGACCATCCTGCATTCTAGTTCATAGACCAGCACTTAAAACAGTGGCAGTAGACCAGTAATTCTTAACTTTTCAGTACCTGTGTATAGCTCAATAGTTTAGGATATTTTTTGGGGTCACACCCGGTAGTGCTCAGGGGTTACTCCTGGCTCCATACTCAGAAATTGCTCCTGGCAGGCACGGGGGACCATATGGGGCACTGGGATTCGAACCGATGACTTTTTGCATGAAAGGCAAACACCTTACCTCCATGCTATCTCCCGGGCCCCAATAGTTTAGGATATTGATTAAGATTAAAAAAGTTCTCACAGTAGAAATTAAACTTAATATATATATATATATATTATGTCTGGGAACAGAGTGGTGGTGCAATATATATATATATATATATATATATACATATATATAATGTCTTTAATACCCAAGAAATTTGAGGAAAAGAATTTGCTCACGTCACTGATGAATGACAAAGATTCTTATACATATCTTTGTTGTTATACTCTCACCTTGTCAATATGGATAAAACTAACAGTCATATCAGAATTGTACTCTTTCATTAATTGCACACGGAGATTGATGAGATAAAAAATTTAAAAAAGCATAGTACTTAGAATTAACTGTTTTTCACCTTATTTGTAAATGATGTCCTATACATTGCTACCTCAATAATATATATGTTATATATAAGCATATATATATATATATATATGCACTGTAAGAGACCACAACACTGTGGTCATTACAATTTTATTATTATTACTATTATAGTCCATTCTATATAATTCAATATAACTTCTAGTTTGGGCAGTTTAGTTAATTCAAACCAAACTCTTCTGATTTGAACAACTAGAAAAATACTGAATAACAACAAAACACATCTATTTTAAACATTGGATGTATAAAATATAAAATGAAAGTAAGATAGACTAGCATCTCAATATAATCAGGAC
This sequence comes from Crocidura indochinensis, assembly GCA_004027635.1. NCBI lineage: Eukaryota > Metazoa > Chordata > Mammalia > Eulipotyphla > Soricidae > Crocidura > Crocidura indochinensis. Next base: position 3,133 of record PVKC010012237.1, read on the forward strand.
TCCAGATACAGAAAAGAGAGAAAAGAAACAGAAGCAAGCCACAGAACAAATTTAGTTTTCAAAATCTAAACTTGGTTAATCAAAACTTGGTTAATTCAAACTAAACTACACAGAAGTAAACTACACAGCTAAGTTGTTAACAGTAGGGAAAAAAAGAGAAAAGATCATTGAAAATTGTAAAATCAAGAAGATAATAAAGACATACTACCTTCAAAAGGCTCAACACTTTGATTTATAGTTTACTTATCAATGTAAACAATATTATTCCATATAATAATGGAATAATATCCAATAGTAGAAATAAAACAATATAATCTCTAATTAGATCATTATGTTTTTGTTTTTTGTGTTTGTGTTTTTGGCCACACCCAGTGATGCTCAGGGGTTATTCCTGGCTATGAGTTCAGAAATCGCTCTTGGCTTGGGGTTCCATATGGGATGCTGGGGGATCAAACCACAGTCCATCCTAGGTCAGCCACATGCAAGGCATATGCCCTACTGCTGCGCCACCACTCCAGCCCCTAGGTCATGTTTTAATTAACAGTCTCAGAAATAAAACTAGTTGATTTTTAATTAAAATATTTTATCACCAGAAAGCTTAAACTAAATGAAATGCTAAGGGATTTATTTTTAAAATACATTAGTAAATACATTTATATTATAAAATTAATTTATTAAGTGAAATATGAATTAGGTAAATTTAAATTAATTAATTTTTGAAAAATTTATATTATAAAAGCATTTTATAATTTATGTTAAAATATTTGAAGAAAAATTACCAAAGATAGACCCAAAACTGGAAATAGACAAAAAGGTGACTATATAGATATAGAGTATTATTAACAAATCAAAATTAACAGTTATATCTTAAGTGATTATGATATATAAATCATAAAACTATGTAAAATACTATTAAATTTGAGAATAGGTAAATGCACTTAAAATGTCCTAAGGTCCTTATATTTTCAAGAAATAAAAGCACAAATTGCTATACTAAATGGTTTTCAATATGCCTGAGATGCAATTTCTCATCTTTAGATCAGCAGATTCTAAACTTATTTGACCATTTAACACCCCCATTTTCAGAAAAAAAAATTACTCCAGACCTCCATGGAAATCAATCTTCTTTAAGCAAATAGAAAACACCTATTAGTTGCACCCAATACTAATATTGCCCCCCTGAATCATCCCATTGTCCCCTTAGGTGTAGTATGGCCAACTTTGGGAAGCACTATTCTAAATAAATCACTAAATTATTAAATCTTCAAAAGATGGGGCCCGGGAGATAACATGGAGGTAAGGCGTTTGCCTTTCATGCAAAAGGTCATCGGTTCGAATCCCGGTGCCCCATATGGTCCCCCGTGCCTGCCAGGAGCAATTTCTGAGCATGGAGTCAGGAGTAACCCCTGAGAGCTGCCGGGTGTGACCCAAAAACCAAAAAAAAAAAAAAAATCTTCAAAAGATTACAAGAAGGTATGATAATAGTTAAATCCATGATGAAATAAAAAAATATATAAAGTAGGTATAATAGCCAATCTAAAAGAAGGGATACATTTTATAATAAAAATGGTCAACCAACTATTTTTATTATGGTAAAACTAAAAAAGGGAAGTTAAAAAAGAAGCAAAGAAAATTTCATAAATCAGGCATGAAAACTAGAAGGCAAATGGAAAGATGTAGATTAAAGCCAAGATGGTACATACAAGAAATATACTTTAAATACAATTCAGAAAGGTTGAAAATAGAAAGATGGAAAATGATGGAATATATGAATTAATAGCTAATACTCTAGGAGCCACATCCTGAAGTCAAGCCAGAGATCTGCCAGGGTCATACCCAAGTGATGTGTGTGTTGGTGGTAGTCAGAATTACTGGGGATCAAGCTCAGATTTCTTATACCACTCATGTGTTTTACCACTCAAGCTATGTTTTACCACTCAAGCTATTTTCTTGGCCCTGAAAACTAAAATTTTAAAGCTGATATACCTATATTAATATCAGAGTATTCACATTTTAAGTTAAAATTTGAGCAAGGTTGATGATATAAGACCATGTAACATTCTTTTTCTTTTCTACATTTATACAAACAATTGAAAAATAATAATAAAAGTACTAATTTTTTTTTTTTTTGGTTTTTGGGTCACACCTGGCTGTGCTCAGGGGAAACTCCTGGCTCCATGCTCAGAAATTGCTCCTGGCAGGCATGGGGGACCATATGGGGCACCGGGATTCGAACCGATGACCTTTTGCATGAAAGGCAAACGCCTTGCCTCTATGCTATCTCCCGGGCCCAAAAGTACTAAATTTTAATACTTAATATAATCAAACATATGTACAATCTTTACATCAAAAACTATAAAATACTGTTGACATATATAGCCTTAAATAAATGGAAAAAAATCCCAAATTCATAGACTAAAAGATTCAATACTGAAATGTCACTTCTTTTTTTTTTTGGTTTTTGGGTCACACCCGGTGATGCTCAGGGGTTACTCCTGGCTATGCGCTCAGAAGTCGCTCCTGGCAGGCACGGGGGACCATATGGGGAACCGGGGGATCAACCGTGGTCCGTCCTAGGTTAGCGCAGGCACCTTACCTCCAGCACCACCACCCGGCCCCCAAAATGTCACTTCTTAATTCATAGACTCAATGCAATAAAAATCTATTAATAAGGTGTTAATAAAGTGATTCTAAAATGTACATAGAAATGATAAGAAAATAAAAAAAAACTTGGGAGGGAGGAGTGGTGGCGCAAGCGATAGGATATCTGCCTTGCACAAACTAATCTAGGACGGAGTGTGGTTCAATCCCCTGGTGTCCCATATGGTCCCCCAAGTTTGGAACGACTTCTTGAGCACATAGCCAGGAGTAACCCCTGAGCATCACTGGGTGTGGCCCAAAAACAAAGCAAAAAAAAAAAAAACAAAAAAGAAAAAGTCAGGATAAGACCTAAGAGAAAAAAAACAAAGCTGGGGAAATTTACTTTACCATTAGAACTTGCTACTCTATTTTTTTTGGGGGGGGGGGGGGTCACACCTGGCACACTCAAGGCTTACTCCTGGCTCTCAGAAATTGCTCCTGGCAGGCTCAGGGGACCATATGGGATGCCGGGATTTGAACCACCATCCTTCTGGATGCAAGGTAAACACCCTATCTCCATGCCATCTCTCCGGCCTCAGAACTTGCTACTCTATTAAGATACAGTGATTATCACTGTCACTATGTACCTTAAATATAAAGGGGCCTGAGCAGTGATGCTAGACATAAGGTGTCTGCCTTGCAAGCGCTAGCCTAAGATGGACCAAGGTTCGATCGCACAGCATCCATATGGTCCCCCAAGCCAGGAGCGATTTCTGAGGGCATAGCCAGGAGTAACCCCTGAGCGTCAACAGGTGTGCCCCCCCCAAAAAAAAAATTAAAAAAACATATAACTGTGAAAGACTTGTAATTCATGTTGGTCACAATAAAAATATTTAAAAAGATACATAATTAAAATAAGTTTGTATTTGCTGCAGGGAGAGGAGGAAAAACTGATGGAAGAAAATTTTAAAAGAAGCTCATGGTTTTATGAATGCTTGATTAAAAACAAAGATGGTATCACATAGCATTGAAGAAAGAAAGGACATTTTCATGGATAATGCTCTTTAAGAGTCTATAATTTGGGAGAATTTTTAAAACCAATTTCTTTTATACTCCCATAAAAATCAACCCAAAATGAATTGTAGACTTTGAGTGAAAGAGAAAACAAACCTCTTAGATTATAACATGAGAGAATATTCCCCTTTAAATTGGAAAACATTTCTTTTTTGGGAGGACACACCTAATGATGCTCAGGGGTTACTCCTGGCTATGCACTTTGAAATCGCTCCTGGCTTGGGGATCATATGAAACACTGGGGGAATCAAACTGTGGTCTGTCCTAGGCTAGCACCAGCAAGGCAGACACCTTACTGCTCTGTGCCACAGCTCTGATCCCTGGAAAACATTTCTTAAACAGGACACAAAATCACCATACCCAAGGAAATAATCCAATGCCACTCTTGGCAATGGAGATACAAAACAAAAATGGAGTTTCCATTGTCTAAGAATGCAGTCTAAAATGGAAGCTATAAGAAATAATATGCTGCCAGAATAGATGTGTGGATGTTGGGAGAGGATTGATACTAGTGTAAAAGAGTGGAGATTGGTTGCAATCTGACTATCTCCATCATCTGCTAATTAAGTCGGTTCCTTCAACTCTGTCCTCAGCATCTTCATTCGTAAAATAGGAATGATGACAAATTTTTTGGGCTACAAAAGAGATCACATATATATGAATGATCTGTGATAGGAATTTGCAGGACTAGGCTCTCCTGTCCCTAGCATAGGGTTGTGGAGAAGGGGGAAGATTGGACTGGGTTTTAGGGATGACAGGTATATCCCCAAATGATGCTCACGTTAATGATGCTCATTTTCACCTTTTCTTATTTACACTCTGACCTCAGTGCCAGGCTGGTCACTAGAAGGTCTTCAGATCTATGTACTTGTTGAGTTGATAATGGCTGCTTCCTTCAACACATGTGACCTGTCTCACAGCGGAGGACTGTTCTACTTCAACCTTGATTTTAGCGATGCCACTAAAAAACAAAGCACCGGGGCCTGGGAGATAACATGGAGGTAAGGCGTTTGCCTTTCATGCAAAAGGTCATCGGTTCGAATCCCGGTGCCCCATATGGTCCCCCGTGCCTGCCAGGAGCACTTTCTGAGCATGGAGCCAGGAGTAATCCCTGAGCACTGCCGGGTGTGACCCAAAAACCACACACACACACAAATAAATAAATAAAATAAAATAAAAAAATAAAAAACAAAGCACCAAAACATATCAATTAAAAGCTTAACTCTTTTAGTTCATAAAAACATTCAATCATGAGTATTGGCTGAGCTGTACTATCATAAAGCAAGCATGCCTCGCGCTCTGCCACTCAGTCACCTCGTGATCTAGGATAAATCCCTGTTGTCTCTGAATCTCAGATTCATCCTACACTTAATGGGACTTTAAATTCTCCCTCATGTAAGTCAGGGCAGAATTAACTAGCAGAAAGCAAAGTACTATAAAAATGCCAGTAGTAAGTATGATAATAAAAGATATTTATTGATTGCTTTCCATCGTCAGACAGAAACACAAGGCTGGCTGTATCACACTAATCCTTACCGTCTGAGGAAGTCATTACAATGATTGGCTCCATTTTGTGCTTTGCACTGAAGTTAGAGGGAAGTATTGGGCCCAAGGGCACTCAGCTAAGAAATGCTGAGGTCCGGAAAAAAACATAGATTGACCCACTCCAGAGCAGCTCCACTTGGAGCAACCTGACCTGTGATAGGTCTAATCCAAGTGTAAGGTGCTGGCTTTCTCCTCCACTGTGCTGAGAAGTCCTTTAAAGGAGTGGCCAGAAACATTAGAAAGAGGATGAAGAGAACTTTGGAAACCATTTGATCTTATTTATTTTGCTGTGGTCCCATTTTCCCCTGGATACTCACAAGTCAGATGTATTTCAGCCTTATGTCACAGATGTGAAGTTAGATCTCACTGTGGTGGGAAAAAAAATCATCCAAGGACCCTTGTCAGGCAGGGAATATTCCTAAAATCCAGACCTGCTGGTGACAATCAGGGTTTCTTCAACTCTACACTGATCAGAAAGAAGAATCTCCAGAAAAGTCCCAGAGAGGCTCACCTGTTAGGTCCTACTAGTGTGGGCCACCTTGCATTGGATAGTACTATTATCATTTTACTGTTGTGAATTTCACTGACTTTCCCTGGTTGATTTTTCCCAACTTGTCTCTGGGTGTTCAGCCTTCAGAGGCAGTTGACAGTAATTCAAGTTAAGCTTATTAAATAGATGAAATTTTATTGGCATATTTTACTATAATGTCCAGGAATGGTATAGGCATCAGTTAATCTAGGGACACAAAAGATATTGTCTGATGGTTTGTGTGCATGCACTCTTGGTATTTTTTAAAATCTCTCTGTATCTCATTCTTTGCTACAATAAAGGGTCCATATGATTCATAACTCAGGTGGAGAGATCTTAATTATCCCAGTTTAGTCACTTAAAATGTTCCCTTTCCTAAAACGCATATAAAGCAAATCCTATGGAAGGATTGGATTGGTTGAGCTTTGCTACCTGTCCATCCTTGAACCAATCACTGTGCTCAAAATGTGGTCTTAAAAAAGATTTCATGAACATATGGAAAAGGATACTCTCACCAACAATGCCTCTCTCATAGAAAAGAAGAGGGAAGCTTCCCTGAAGAAGGCAGGTTGAAGGCATATCTAGGAAGACTAGCTGTTGCTGGGGTTTGTACTCTTGCTCCTCTGTGTCTAGAATCATTTCCTCTGAGACCCTACATCCCCTGAGCTGTGAGAAAAGCAAGGGATCAGGCAGGTGAATCAGGGTCACTTTTCTCACTACTGAACAGTCCCCAGATATTACTGAGTAGAGGTTGAACTACAGTAATTCAGCCATAAAATTTGGACAGCTCTCTACTTTCTGGATCTCATTTTACTTCCCTGTAAAATGGGAATGGCCACTCCTATAACAAAGGCAGTAAAAGATAAGAGTTCAGAGGCCTGATCTGAACCTGGGCAGCTCCACGGGCAGGACATGTATACTAAACAATAAACCCAATAAATAAATAAATAAATAAATAAATAAATAAATAAATATGTGACAGGCATGAGGCAAGAAAGGAAAAGTCAAATAGGCTAAAGGATGTCCATGAAGATGAATGGATGACAGTTTCAAACAAGGTGGCCAGAGACCTTCCTATAAATTTGAGCTAAGATTTAAAGGAGGTGCAAGAAGACATGGAGTGATTGAGAAGGTGGGAAGAGAGTGGGAATTATCACCATAATCTGATCAGATGCCATCTTGGAGCATTCTGACTGTGGATAGAAGGGGAGGAGGCAGACGAGCATGGTACCTGCTTGGAACGTTGATCTCTGCCTCAGCCATTTTTGAGCAAGAGACATTGAGGGCAGGGACCAAAGGAGCTTGGAACCTCAGTAAATGGCCGCTGCATGAGCAGGACATCCAGGGTTGATTTCACTTGTCTGGATGATAGATATCTGTATTAGTGACATGATCTCTGCTCTGGGAGAGGACAGAGCTGTATGGGAAATTCAAACCACTAAAAGAGGCTTCTTGTACTTCCTCTACCTAGATTAAAATCATCTTTAGGTGTCCCCACAATTTCGGAATCACTGAGGACTCAAACCTATCAGCTTTGCTTTTTTGGTTTTTTGTTTTTGGGTCACACCCGGCAGTGCTCAGGGGTTATTCCTGGCTCCATGCTCAGAAATTGCTCCTGGCAGGCACGGGGGACCATATGGGGCACCGGGATTCGAACCGATGACCTTTTGCATGAAAGGCAAACGCCTTACCTCCATGCTATCTCCCAGGCCCCAAACCTATCAGCTTTTTGGTTCTGGCTTCATCAACATTTGCTGAGAATGGCCACAGATTCAACTTCAAATAGCCCTGCCTTTGCTGATACCTTCCCTTAAAGTGTGCCCTAATCTGAGCTTTTGTCTTTGGTGTCTGAGAAGGTTCCAGCCTCCCTTCTTAGTCTTAGAACAAGATGAGAAATAAGTTCCAAATCAAGACAGCAATGAGATACCATTCCGCACTGGATGCCATATATCTTCTGATATGTGGGAACTTCTGATATATTAAGAACAGAGTGTATTAATAGGGGTGTGGTGAGAGAGGAACTCTCATTCACTGCTGGTAGGAATGTTGTTTGGTTCAACCTTTATGGAAAATGGTATGGATATGTCACTAAGAACTAAAATGCCAAGTGATCCAGCAATTCTACCCAAGACACAAAACCATTCCTTTCAAAAGATATATGCATACCATTAATCATGGCAGTATTCAGTACAATACTTAAAGATATGGAATGAATCTGGACATATAACAATAATCATAAAGATGTGCTATGTATACACAATGGAATGCTACACATCTATAAGAAAAGATGAAATCATGCCATTTACTGCAACCTGGATGGAACTGAAAGATATCATGTTAAATGAAGAAAGCTAAAAGAAGAACTAACATAGGATCATTTCACTGATATGTTGTACATAGAAGAACTGACTGCGGAAATTGAATTTTAAAAGGGGTTATCTAGACCACTCTTGGTCCCACAGTATAGGGAGGAGAAAGGCAAAGAAGTAAAGAAATTGATGGGGAGAGAAGAGATAGATGGAAGCAATGGGAGACAAGGTCAAAGGGATTGAGTACATCAGTGATGTAAAAGAGTGGGATAGATAAATATTCAAACTACAGAGATAACAACACTGAAAACATTCAACAACCAAATTTTTAAAATGTGCCTGTAAATGCGGCAGATAGGCTGTTTGGGAAGGAACCGAGGAACCCTGATGAAAGGAAGAAGAAACTGATGGTGAGATCTGTGCTGGAACATAGTATGTCTAAAACCCAAATATGAATACCTTTGTAAATCATGATGCTTTAATAAAACGTTATTGTTGTTGTTTTAAGATGCCGAGCAAGCTAATGAGGGCTTTAAAGAGTCTCCAAAGTCCAAGGTAAGTAGAGTCATTTGTACTAATTTCCATTTAATTATATAAACATTTACTGATTATCCCCTCGAGGTCAGACCCTGCATTTTTCCAGAGTGACAACCCAGCCTAGGGTAAATGGTACAGAAAGGACCACAAACTTGGACTCTGTGGACTTGCCTTTTTGCCATACTGCTGTGCCTTTCTCCCAACACAGATGTCATGTCCTTTTCTCCCCTTTCACTCTGCCTCTGTGGCTTGTTGCAGAATGTTAGGCCAATAGAATTTTGTGCTCGGGTCTTGAAAGATGAAAATGCAGGTTCAAAAAAATCTGGGGTACTCTTTCTGCTCTTGGGAAGCCTGACCACATCAGTTGAAGTCCAGGCTAGCCTGATGGATGATGAGAATCATGTTGCCTCATGTTTCCAGCCAACAGGCAGCCCCCCCCCCCCCAGACAGCTGACATCAGCAGGGAACCCCTCAGATGAGCCCAGGCCAAACTGCTGACTCAGAACTGAGTGAGCCAGATAAATGGAGTTTATACTTGTTGTTTCAAGCTAGACAGTTTGGGTGGGTGTTGGGCAGCGTAAAACAACAGAAGCAACTAGCCAGGCTGGTCAGTAAGCAAGGAGGGTGAGGACTAGCCTAGCACTGCAATAGGATGATGAGGGTAACTGGCAACTGTCTGGCAACATTGCATGTTGTTGAAGCATCTGGCAACAGAAAAGAAAGTGACTTCCACACAGACAGCCACTTATGATGACAACAACCAACTTTTCAAGGCTGAGGTAAATACAGAGGAGGTGATGCATGAGGACTACAGGACTCAGAGAGGAGCAAACCCAGGGAGGTGACAGGCTCCACCAGCAGGTAACATTGGGTAGGGTGGTGAAGAGGGAAGGCAGGAGGTGGGCATGACTTCCTATGGAGCCTTTCTCGGAAGCACATGCAGCGCTGGTGTTGATGGGAGGAACACTAGGATTTGAGGGAAAGGACAGAGAGGTGGAGGTCACCCAGGTCCCTCTCAAGGCAGCCCCAGAATAGGTCCTTTGTTTAAATTCATGCCATCACATCCTCCTTGGAGACCCAGCTCATTCACTTCTTGTGCCTTACCCTCCTCACCTTCATATGGGATGTGCAGGGCAGAAGTCAGTTTTGCCTTTTAGGAGCACTCAAGTGTAAACCTGTTTCATGGATTGTGTTTTCTCTTTCAAATGCTCCTTTCTAACACGTTCTGTTTTCAAGAAGAAGCGAGAAGTGTTTGTTAGGGACAAGTCATTCCATAGAAAAGTACCAAGTAGAGCATTAAAATATCACCTACTGTGCTGTGGCTCAGAACGCCCTGATCAGCACTTTATAGATATTGTCCCACTCTGTGTGTGTTATGTGAATATGCTCTGCTTGTCTGTGGTTTGTTTTCATAGATTTGAAATCGAACCTAATATGCAAGATCCCCCCCTCTTATGTCATCCCTTAAGAATTTTACACATCATCATTCTCAAAACCTACTTTTTTTTTTAGCTATCAAGGGAGTAGTTTGCCTGTGTGGGTGTCTGCATTCTGCTTTGATATGTGGGGAGTAAAAACAATACTGAGAATCTTTGAGTTTCTTTGTATTAACTGACTTCCCTCTCACACCCTCTGAAATACTGTCTTTGGTATTGCCTGTCTTTGAGGTGCCTCTTTATGCCTCAGCCTCCTCTAGCTCCTTTGCCTTTGCTCTCTGATTGGATCTGGCCAATGGGAGATATGAAAATGTATCCAAAAAGGGGGCCCGGGAGATAGCATGGAGGTAAGGCGTTTGCCTTTCATGCAAAAGGTCATCAGTTGGAATCCCGGTGCCCCATATGGTCCCCCGTGCCTGCCAGGAGCAATTTCTGAGCATGGAGCCAGGAGTAACCCCTGAGCACTGCCGGGTGTGACCCAAAAACCACAAAAAAATGTATCCAAAAAGAGTGGTAGACACAGATATTATCTCCATCTCATACTCCATCTCTCTGGAAACACAGTTTGGGTGCCTCACATTCCCCCAGCCATGACCCCTCTCCAGCTTCAGCTAACCACATCTTTCCCATGGCCATGAGAACCTCAGCCCTGCAGACCGTGGCACTTGTTAGTCCTTGAGTGCTGCCCCTTGAGTGCTGGCAGTCCTAAACCCTGCCAGCAAGTTCATACAAAGTCCTTTCAATAGCTGCTCAGTGCAAGCACCATTGGTTTCCTGCTGGAGTCTTGACAGGGACAAGTACATGGAAAAATAGCTTCAAAATTATCCAATGAAAATTAAACTGCCACAAGGGGAACATCGTCAAAAGTTAATTTTGGGAGGCATATTTAGTGGTGCTCGGGGCCACTTCTAATGTGTTCTGGTGACCATGCACAGGGTTGAGGACCAAACAAGGGTTCATAAACAAGGAAACTAGCATAACCCCTGTACAATATTTCTGACTTCAAAGTTGCTATTTTGTTAAAAAAAAACATAATAATTTACTCATAGTATTGTATAGATGAAGAAACTGAAGCACAGAAAGTGACTAGCCCATGGTTGCCCAGATCATACATTGTAGAGCTGTGATTTAAATTTAAGTAGTATGGTTATAAAAATCTATGTTGAAGCCACATACTCTGCTTCTCCAAAAGCCCTCCATGAACATGGACCCATAATTTTTTTTTGTTTGAATACTTTCTGTCGGGGCTGGAGAGATAGCACAGCAGTAGGGCATTTGCCTTGTACTCAACTGATGCAGGATGGTCCTGGGTTCAATTCCCTGCATCCCATATAGTCCCCTGAGCCTGCCGGGAGCAATTTCTGAGCATAGAGCCAGGAGTAATCCCAGAGAATCACCAGTGTGGCCTAAAAACCAAATAAGTAAATAAATACATTCTGTTATTTTATATAAATTGAAACACATTATATGTAGTGTCTAAGAATGTTCACTTAATAATAGGTGTTATTGAACACCTCCATCTTGGGTTCTTCACCACATACTACATCCTGATCTACTGTATTCTCTCTCTCTTTCTCTCTCTCTGTCTCTCTCTCTTTCCTTTAGGGATGGAGTGAGAGAGAGAGGGGTTGAGACCATATCCAGTAGTATTCAGTGTCATTCCTGATCACTCTGTGAGGAGGAGTGACTATTGACAGTACTTAGGGGATCACTATAGTGCCAGTTATTTGAACAGGTGATTTGCTCACTGCAGCTGCATACAAGGCCAGTGTCATACCTCCTCTACTCTCTCCAGCTCCTTTTTCTTACATCCAACAGGGATTGCCTCATTCTTTAGTGTCTTGTTTTAAACTTCAGCTTACTTTAGTTTTTCACTTTTACAAGCAATGCCACAATAAATAAATAAGTGTACATACGTGTGGGTATATCTATGATTCCAAGTACTAGAAGTACTGTATCTGTGGGTATAAGATTTATTGTTGCTACTCTCTTTCTCAGGCATTTCTCCTTCTGTCCTTCCTGAGTAATCCTTTGAGACTAAACAGTGACCAAATTTGAAGATCAAAGGAGAATGTTTTCTTTAAATGTGCCCAAATTATTCATTGCTTTTTTAAAAGTGAAGATAACTGCCCAACAGTGTTATTAAATACCTACTTGTCAGGGCTTGAAGTTATCTAATTTTTAATTATTTTTATAGCTTAAAATACTGTCATTAAAATGTTTATTGCTGTCATTAGGAGAGAGGAGTTGACATTTCTTCAAATAAAGGCATCATTTTATTACACATGAATACTTCCCCACACACCTCCAGGACTCATTTGTCAAAATTCACTATTAAAAATAACTTTGTGAGGGTCATCTTTGTGTGAAAGTTTTTGTCAGGTTGCTCAGCCCTTTCTCTAAAAGATTTCCAGCATAAAATCACTGGAGCAAAGGGTATGGATATGCTTAGAGTCTTGCTGTACTTGACAAATTATCACAGAAAAAAATGCTATTACTTCCCATTTGTGATGTTTGAATAACCCCTGCTCCCACATCCACCTCCCAGTACCTTCCTAATTTGTAAACAAATGATGAAAAAAATGAGAAAAATGGAAACTCATTTTCATCTGTCTTTCTTTGATTTCTAAGTGGCCATATTAAACTTTTTTTTCTTCTTAGTCATTTACATTTCTGTGAATTCTTTTATCTGGGTTTCTACTCATGGTTGTCTGATAGTAGGTAAAAAGCCAAATTGTTTTTAGGGAGAAAAAAATGGCCTATCCCTCACCCAGTTCCTCCTATGGTGAAAGTATTGAGGTAGGTGTTTTGAGAGTCATAAGAGAGAGACAATCATTATTCTTACGGATCTTGTGATTTCGCCCAGCAGACAAGCCCTTGTACAGAGAAAGCAATTAGAGAGCAAACCAGACAGTCTGTAATCAAGTGCTAAATGGGCAGCTTGGAGGCTACGTGCTGTGAGAGCTCAAAGAGAAAAAGAGTAGCCAGGCTGGCTGGTCAGGGAAAGATGCATGGAGGAGCCACAGGCAGGCTCTGTAATAATTAGGACAGGATTGTCACACAGGAACATTCAATTCCCTTTTCTGGAGGTATAGCACTAGCCTTCTGCACGTCCTGGAGAGAATCCATGCAGAGAGAAGTTGATCACCACTCTGCTTGTCCATTACCATGGTAATGGCAGTGACAGCATAGGAGAAGTGGTCAGGATTATGTGCCTCAGTGTGTTATATAACCTGGATTGTCTTTAATTTCCTCTTTCATCTGTTTCCACAGATGTAGAAACTGAGATCAAGTCACTCAAAAGCATCCAGGGAAATGTTCATGAGTGTTGTTTCTGGTCTCTTTTGCCTCCAAGGAGTGTGCTGGGCATCAGGTTGGACCACAAAACCTGTGGCCAAAAAGTCCTTTCCTCATGCCCTCCTTTCTTCTCCTAAAGCCACTCTGTCCTGGTAGTTCTTCCCATATGATGGACTAACGGGGATATTGTGGACATTCAGGGAAGACTCCCTCTTGGCAATGTAAGAGGCCCTCAGGTGTTCCCTAGCCCAAAGGGGTCAGCCTAGGAGCAGGCAGCAATTAGGCTGGGAGGGGGACACCACCTGCCTGCCATGGCAAGAGCATCAAAAGTGTATAAGAGGGTCCAAGCCCTAGGGTGGTATCAGGATAATTCTCTTGGAGGACACAGCAGCTGGGAAATGAGACTGGGAATCTTGAAGGGATTGGGAGAGCAGAGGGGCATTCTGGGAAGAAGAACATGCTCAGGGCAAGGTGGATACTATAGGTTGAGGACGGGCCAGGCACTACACTGGTCTCCCAGAGCTCCCACCAGGCTGTGCTGTGTCATTGTCACCTGCTGACCTCCAACAAGTTGTGGGCTCCACCAGGGCAGAACTATTTCCCAGCTTCCCTTTAACTGCCAGGATAAAGAGAACAGATCCATCATGGGATGAAGGAGTTCAAGATGGACTTCTCCAGGGTCGGCGAGGTGGCACTAGAGATAAGGTGTCTGCCTTGCAAGCACTAGCCAAGGAAGGACCGTGGTTTGATCCCCTGGTGCCCCATATGGTCCCCCCAAGCCAGGGGCAATTTCTGAGCGCTTAGCCAGGAGTAACCCCTGAGCATCAAATGGGTGTGACCCGAAAAAAAAAATAAAAAAATAAAACACAACAACAAAAAAAGATGGACTTCTCCAAAAGGGCTGTGATGGGCACTCAAGTTATCACAGGACACTCAAAGTCACTGTAGGGCACTCAAGCCTGGTGAAACTGAGGCTTTGAAAAGAGTAGGGTGGCCCTGTCTGTGCTGTCAGACTGGGGCCTTTCAGTGTAGAGACATGAGTCAATCTCCTCCCCTCTCCTATCATAAAGTTCTAGCCTAAAGAGAGTAAAAAAAAAAAAACAGTAATTACTATTAGTACAGTAACATTTTCTGAAGGGCTAAGTGAAAGGCACTTCTCCAAGGGTTTATACACATCATCTCATCAAAACCTCAAATAACAAAAATTCATTAGGCCCATTTTACAGATTGGGAAAAAGGCAGAGAAAGACTCAGGAATTTACCAAAGATCATATGGAGGACATCATAGAACACAGAATTTCAGTTCCAAGGCATGTAAGTAAGACTAGACCTGGGTTCAAATCTATCACTTATCAACAGAAGTGATAGAAACAACCTGTTTCCCCATTTGTAACATGGTAAATAATAACAACCACACAGATTTGTAGGGAAGAACAAATGAAATAAAAGGAAAGCACCTAGCTGGGCTCATGGCACCTCACAACTGCTTAGATGCCAATAGCCATCCTTTATTTTGCTCCAGACCCCAGATTCAGGGAAGGCGAGCTGTGTAGCCCTCCTGGTCCTCATCTCCTGGACACCACATCATCTTGCTACACATGAACTGCTCACAGAAAGACATGTGAGTAAGTCATCTCCCATCCCCACACCCCCCAACCCCTGCCCTCAGGCTCCCCTGAGTCCATGGGCCCTGCTATTTCCAAATCAGCAAACTTCTTCCATAGAGAGCAATCTTTTCCACTGCTCCCAGCTGCCAGCAGAGGCCGGCATTGGAGAGTCTTGGCTCCCACTGGAAGAAAAACAAACTTTGCAGAAAAATAAACACTTCTTTTTTTTTTTTAAAGTCCTGTGGTTTTACATTCAAGACCTAATAGTTTTTCCTTTCTTTTTTCCCCCCAGATACCACAAATCTTCTGCTGGAGGAAGAAAAAAGGAAAGGCGACCAAGAAGAGACTTGTAGATTGTTCTTCCATGAAACATGCCCCAAGATGGCCACATTCAAGGAACAGGGCGCATCTGTGCTACAGCGAGTGAGGGAGCCCTCTTTTTCCCACTGGCCCAGCCTTCTCTGCTCTTCCTTTCCCAACTCTGGCTCTGCTCCGAGGGTGAGTCCCAACCGCTGCTCCGAACTCCTGTGGTTTCTTCATGCTGGGCCAGCAGATCCAAGCGTAAATGACACGGAGGCCCACACCCTCCTCTCCTATCTAATAGACCTGGCACATTGAACTCCCAAACACAGTCACTCTCCATAGAAAGCCTGACTGGCCAGAAGCTACTAGATTTTAGTGACAAGTCTAAAATAGGAACTGTTTCCTTGAGAAACACAAAATCATTACCTCTGAGAGCAGCCCGGAGAAGCAGAGAAGTGGCAGGCAATGGTTTTGAGTAAACCAGACTCTTGCTTGGGTGAGCCTCCAGCTGTGCTCACCATCTGTGTGGGGTGGTGGCAGAGGTTGGCGGATGTGGTGGCCAAAAGGTAGAGAGAGGGAACTTCCAACAGGAACCAGTACCTCTGAATATCTCTGTCCTCACAGCCTGAGCCAGCACTGAAGTTCTGAGTTCTGGAAATGCCCTTAGCATGAGACACTGTGTGCCACTCTCACTGGCAAAAAAATAATCACTAAAATTTGCAAAGGTCAGAAGCCACCTAGGGCTAAAAATTACTAGTGTCTTGATTCAATTTTTTGCTTTTGTTTTTGCAGTGAAAGGGACTGAATCCGGAGTCCCCACACACAAAGCAAGTTTCAGCTTAGGGGCCAAATTTGGTGGTGTTCAGGGGATACACCCCACTCCTTGACTCAGTACTCAGGGGTCACTCCTGATGGTGCTTAGAGAACCAGTGGCACTAAGCTTAGCTCAAAAGTCAGGTACCAACTCCAAAACATATATGTGTTCCAGTCTTTCCCCCATTCAATTTTGAAACTGAGTTTGAGAGTGAAATTATTTGTAGGAAAGGGCCTACTTATTCTTCTTAGTATCACACTGCACAGAAGACATTTGGGACATGCAATAGGATGAATGAAAGAGTGAGTTAATGACTAGCAAATGCTTCAAAAATTCAGAGCCTGGTAGAGGTGATGCAAAACAAGACAAGTATCATGCAAAGCAGAAATTGGTAATGATCCAGGGAAATGGGAAGGTAAGTGGCAGCCAGACTCCCAGGAACTTCAAGTCCTAGGCAAGGCTAGGGAAGGGCTTGGCAGGATACTGAGTTAGGACCTTAGGTAGGGCACAGGCAATGCCACAGTGAGGATGGGGAGAAAGCAGGAAGTCATTTTAGGAAATGCGGTGTAAAAGATCACCAGTGTTCTGGAGACTTGAATTTTTTTTCAACTGTGGTTTTACATTCAGGGCCTAATGGTTTTTCCTGCCTTTTCCAAACAAGCTGTACACTTGGCGAGACAAAAGGGTAAATTCGAGGCAGGGGATGAGTGGCAAAGAGGTTTGGAATGAGACTGTGAGGCCAAATCCTGGGGGGCCCTGCATGCTGCTCTTTCCTGCCCAGGCTCTTGCGCTGCAGCAGTGCAGGGCATCAGGGAGAAGAGAGTGCAGGGAGCCTCCCCTGGGGAGAGGTGGGGAGAGATGATACCAGGGGACAAGAGCATAGGCAGTGATTTTTCTATTGAGGTTAGGGAAAATGAAGCTATCCCTAAATTATCTTCTGAGTTTTCCCACCCAAGCTCTTGACCATTTTTATATTCCAGGAACCAAACATTTAGAAAAAATTAAATTTACTTACAAGGATATACAAAGCAAGATGAAAAGGATGATATTTATAAATATCATGATGATATCCCAGGACTAAAATCAACAGAAGTAGCACAAACGGATGTGTCTGTCCTGTCTCCTGGTGCTCGGGGACCATTTCCTCTGCCTTTGTTTCTCCTGGACCAAAGTGCCCTTGCCCTCCCAGCTTTTGTTCACCAGATTTTACTCCACTCCCCATTCTCTCTGCCTTCCTCAGGGACCCTCCCTCTTTCCCAGGGACTGCCTTGGTAGAGAAACCAAAATGAGGTGGATTCTCCTAAAGTCCCAGATTTTCCTAAAGATTCCTGCTATTCAGTCACAGATGATAAATGTTATCCCCAAGTCTTCCACCCCTTTCCTTTCTCATCTCTTCCACCTCCTCCTATCTACAAACCCAGACTAATGCAGTAACCACAGCAGTTATCATAGCTGCCATCACTTCCACGAACCCTTGCTCTGTTGGCAGATTTAGCTCCAAGTTTTGCACCTATACTGCTTTAATTAATGCTCACAAAACTCCTTTTAAGGGTAGACATTCTCACTAGTCATTCTCACAGATGACAAAATTAAGGTTTAGACCTGGGCTCAGACATGAAGAAGCATCAGCTAGAGTTCCTGGGAGTTATGCTGGCCTCCACTTCTAACTGATATTTCCCACCAGCTCTTTGTTTTTTAAAGTACACAAGCTTTATTGGGCAACAGGAATGAACCACATTGGCAGACAATAAAGTAGAGCTTGGGGAAAGTCGTGGAACTACATTGGAGCTCCCACCAGCTCTTCACCATTCACTGCCATGCTGCACCAGTAGAATGACTGATTACTGCTTTCCTGAGAAAGAGGCTAACAGTGAACTTTCCTTACCTGTTCCAGTCCTTATGCTTGGCTGTTTTAGAAAGGCTGGAGGAAGGGCCAGTAAGATTGAATAGCAGGTAAAGATAGCTTGTAAACTGCTGGCCCAGGTTCAATCCCTGACATCACCTATGATCCCCTGACCCCTGCAAGGAGGAATCCTGGGCACAGAGCTAGGAATAAGCTCTGAGCACTACTAGGTATGGAGAGGAAAGAAAAAGAAAGAAAGAAAGAAAGAAAGAAAGAAAGAAAGAAAGAAAGAAAGAAAGAAAGAAAGAAAGAAAGAAAGAAAGAAAGAAAGAAAGAAGGAAGGAAGGAAGGAAGGAAGGAAGGAAGGAAGGAAGGAAAGAAAGGAAGGAAGGAAGGAAGTGAGAGAAAGTGAGAGAAAGAAAGAAAGAGAGAGAAAGAGAAAGAAAGAAAGAGAGAGAGAGAAAGGAAGAAGGAAGGAAAAGAGAAAGAAGAAAGAAAAAAGAAAGAAGGATAGATAGAAAAATAGATAGGAGGAAGGAAGGAAGGAAGGAAGGGAAGGAAAAAAGAAAGGATAGACAAAAGAGGAAGTATAGAGAATGGAAGGAAGTACAGATAGAATAAGTAGAAGGAAGGAAGGAAGGAGGGAGAGAGGGAGGGAAGAAAGAAATGAAGGAAGGGAGGGAGAAAGGGAGGGAAGGATGGGAATGAGGGAGGAAAGGTGGGAAGGAAGGAAGGAAGTAAAGTAGAAGGAAGGAAGGAAGGAAGGAAGAAGAAATTGCTTAGAGAACAAGCCAGCAGTAGCTCCTCCATGGTCTGCCCTTTTTCCTAGAATCTATAGTGACATGAGGAAATAACACACACACCACTTTCTGTCTCCACATGTCAATCTGCAAAATAGGCTTGTATTATAGCCATTGCCTAAGCTCACACAACTGCCATCAGAGCATAAATGAATCTCCAAGAGGAAGTTTCAGAAATTTGCCTTTTTGAGGCAAAGTTTTCTGAAGAAAGGAACCACAAATATCTCAGGGGGAAGGGGCAATGTCTTGATTTTGAATGCTAGAGAGAAACAAAAAAAAAAAAAAAGGGAAAAAAATCTAGGTAGAAATGGAAAGATGTGGGCTTGGATGCTAGTTCAGCCTCTCTCTAGACATGTGACTACAAACTTAAGACTACTTTCCAAGCCTTACCTGGCTCTTCAAGTCGGTGTGAGCAGAGCTTACCTCATACTCATGACTCGGCTCTTTTGCTGCATTCTTTTTCCATCAGTTGGACTTTTACTTAGCCTTTTTCCATCAGTTGAACTTTTACTTATCCTTCAAAGCCTCACTGAAATGCCCCCCCAGAAGCCCCAGGCAGAAAGAATCTCTCTTCTAGTTTGGTACATAGAGCATACATTTCTCTATTTTTCTCACTGGAGTAACATAAAGCTTGTTATCATGTGTTTTATTGGTTTGTTTAATCACTTAAAAAGGTGCTGATTTATGGGACATCACATCCTGAGATCCTACTACATTGCCAAGGTTTCTGGGAACCGAATGAATAGGAGATTGTCATGGGATGAATTATATTTCCTCCTCCCCTTCCCTGAGGAAAGAGGAGTTGGAAGTCCCAACCTCCAAACCTAACCTGATCTGGAGCTAGAGTCTTTGCAGGCGCACTAGTCAAGGTTAGGTCCCAGTGGAGTCGGTAGCCCAGCCCTAGCCAATGACTCTGGTCCTAAGAAGAGGAAAGACCCAGAGATCCACAGACAATTGGACACTGGACTTAGGCTGCTCTTAGTTAAGGTATGTTTGGGAGCTATTGCAAGCCAGGAGAAGCAAGGAAATCACTGGAAACCCAGTTCTTTCTGAAGTTTCAAAGAGAGTAGAGCCTACCTGAACCTTGATCTTAGACTCCCAAGCTCCCGGAACCATGACAGAACATAAATATGCTATTTCAAACCACCCAGTTTGTGCAACTTGGTTATAGCTAACCTAAGAAATGAAAACATAAGCATTCTCTGCTTTCAAGACATAATGTATCCCCCAGAAGATTACAAACCAACCTGTGCAATAGCTTTATATCTGTAAACATAGTAGGCAGGACCAGTACCTCAGCTTTGGGAAGAACCGAGAAGGCTTCCTAGAGCAGTTATTATCAGAGCTGGGCGTTAAGGGACAATGAGTTCTCCAGGAGCAGGCA
Organism: Crocidura indochinensis; assembly: GCA_004027635.1. Classification (NCBI taxonomy): domain Eukaryota; kingdom Metazoa; phylum Chordata; class Mammalia; order Eulipotyphla; family Soricidae; genus Crocidura; species Crocidura indochinensis. The sequence goes on from PVKC010012237.1 coordinate 23,191, forward strand.
CTACAGGCAGAAGGAACTATGATGGACCTTCTGGGTCTTTCCTCCCCAATGGACTACCTGTGGCCTTAAGATGAGTCTGACTGGTAAAGACACTCAACACAGAGCTATTACTTGAGCTTGTAGGAAAACCAGACTCTCTAGACAAGAGAGGACAGTGTGGGTGGCTGCCACCAAGAGACAGGAAAACCCAAAATCATCAGCTCCCCAAGTAGAGATCAGATGGAGGGCAGTAGCAGAGGCCAGAAAAATGAGGCAAGCTAAGCAGGGAGGCCTTAAAAAAAAGAGTGGGTTGTTCTCTAGGGCTCTAACTCAGCTGGGAAGGAAAGCAATTTATGGCCAAAGGAAGCAGGCTGACAGTAAACAAAAATACAGTGACCCTGAGTTCCCGCTGGATGGAAGATAGATGGTGCCGTCGTAAAAATGAGATTAATTTTAATAAGGGCTTTCACCAAACAGCAAACCCTGGCGGCCAGAGGCCTGTCAGAGGGCTGATGACAGGCAGCATGGCTGATGAATGGGGCTGACCCCATGAGCTGAAGACATGGGGAATAATCGGAAGCTTGGGTCTGGCCCCTGGCTAGGAAATGGGCAGCTGCTGTTTCTGCAGAATCTGTCCTGATGTGTGATGTCTCAGAATGGGATGCCCACCATTCAAAGCTCTGATTGTGACTCATGCTTTTCTAACTTAGCATATGTCTATACATGCATACCTGTAGCAA
>PVKC010012238.1:0-23934 GCA_004027635.1 Crocidura indochinensis
TTTTTTTTTTTTTTTTGGTTTTTGGGCCACACCTGGCAGTGCTCAGGGGTTATTCCTGGCTCCATGCTCAGAAATTGCTCCTGGCAAGCACGGGAGACCATATTGGACGCCGGGATTTGAACCGATGACCTTCTGCATGAAAGGCAAACGCCTTACTTCCATGCTATTTCTCTGGCCCCCCAAGTTTATCACATTCTTATCTGTCTTAAAAGCCGCCTCCTGTCAGTTTTCTGCCACGTGGGATAAAGAACAGAAAAACGCTAGCCAGCTTTGGGGGTACAGGGGAAATGGTGGGTCTGAGCTGTCAGTCTGACATGTAGCAGTTTCCCCCAACCTCTTCCTTCTTAGTTGCCATCTGACAAAAGCGGGTAGGTGGACCACGTTTTCACTGCATTTGAAGAGCTAACTGTTGAGAATTTTACTACAATTTGAGCTGGGGGCAGAGAGATGAGGGTGGAGACATAGTGTAGTGTGTAAGGCCCTGCTTTGCACACACCCACCTAGGTATAATCCCTACCACCACATATGGTTCCCTTACCCCCTAGGACTGATAACTGAGTGCAGAGCCAGGAGTTAGCCTTGAGCACAGTCAAGTGTGGACCTCAAAACTAAAAACAAATAAATCTGAGTTGGGCAAGAAAGGGTAGATAGAGTCAAGAAAGGTAGTACTCAGAGTCATGAGTACTGTCTATACCAGTTGAGACAGGGGAATCTTAGTACAAAGTTGAGAATTCAACCTCTCAAGGTACCTTCCAAGGTATCAAGGTAGCAAGGATACCTTGGTATCCTTCCAAAGTACCAACTATTTGCAAGGCGACCTTTAAAAATGTGCAAATAAAAGGCTAGAAGTGCCCACTCCTGAGGGAAGGGCATTCCTGAGAACTAGAGGTGTCAGACAAAACCCTCCTTCCTGCCTCATTCTGTGCCCTCTGGCACAGCTTCCATCTCAGACAACCCCCAAAGCATCTTCACCAGGTTTTGCTTGAGGCGAATGTGGCTACTAGGACCAGTGCCCAAGCCCCTTGTAACTTTGACACACTCCAGGATGTCTATGGAGGCCTAGTACCTGAAAACTTAGTAAAGGGATGAAGAACATTGTATGACTAAAACTCACCATCAACAACTTTTTAAAGTATCTCATGGTGATTTAATAAAAATGAAACGAATTTTTGCAACACAATCTGTGAAACTGACAATGGCAGGCACCCCAAATAGTGTCTGTCTGGCCGTTTGCAGGGACAAGTATACTTTACTCGTATTTTTTGCCTTTGTGTTCTCAGCAGCTCAGACAATTCATTTACATATTTTAAAGTTGTGGTAAAGCTTTACACCCAGAACATAAAATACACCATCTTAGCCATGTTTAAGTCTGCACTTCCGTGGCAGTAAGTTATGTATCCTGTTCTACAACCACTGCTACTCACCACCATGGAACTCTGGCCCTCCATATTTCTCTATTACAGCACATGGACACCTGCTTTCCTCTTTTTCTAAGAATGTGATCCTCAGATAAATTACTCCAGCAGAATCTGATTTATTGCTCTGAGGACTGACATATCAGTTTCATGGCAATGCAACCTGGGCCTACAGCCCTTCCCTTTCCAGACTGAGTAATATTCCATAGTGTACACAGACTCTGTTTTGTTCAACTACTCTTCACTTGATGGGTATTCAGCTATTTCTGGCTTGGCCTAATATAAGTCACACTACCATGTGCATAGGTAGGTGTGTCTTTTCTCAGAAATGGCTCTCATCATTTCTACACCTAGAGAAGGGCTGCTGTATCCTAGGGCAAATATATGTCCCAGTTTTAGCAGAGCAGATGCCTTGTTTACTATACTGATCACACCATTCCACAGTCACCCCCAGCAACAGCCTTATCTCTAATCAAAGTCCCACAAAGGGACAGTTTTGATAAAGGACCATAGAAAACATCAAATTTCCCCCCAAAGCAGCTGTTTTACTTTTATTGTACATGAGAATTCCTTTGGGAAGTGAGAGCCTAAAAAAACACTGTGTGTGTGTGGGGGGGGGGCTTGAACTATGAAGACTGGAACTATGAAGACTTTACCCCCTGGGTAAAGTCAGGTAATCCCCTCCTTTCACTCTCCATAATAGCCCAGTACACAAGTTGTTGTCCAATCCTAGCACAACTTTTAAAATAACTCCTTTCTCTCACTGCCTATGCCTTTGGGGGAACCTAGCTCCAGGAAGCAATCAACATGTCCCTGGACTCATGAGTGTGTTGGGCATTGAGGTGGTGACACACGGCTTCCTGGTTTGATAGTGGGTGTGTGGGAGACAGACGCCATCTGGAGTAGAGGGGTTAGGGCTGGGATAGAACTGGCCACACCCTGTCCCTTCAGCACCTTCCTTCTGTGGAGACACTTCTAGGGCCTCTCTGGCCCAGACTGCTGACATCTCTCCCATGGTGGTGCTGGGGTTCTCTTTAAACACACATGCACAAAATACATGCACACACATGAACACATGTGTATATTAATGTATACTCATATACAACTATGCAAATACATATACATAAATACACATGTCCTTTACATGTATACACAAAAACACAACTTATTACACATAAATGCACACACACATTTCTTTTTTTTTTGTTTTGTTTTTGTTTTTTGGGTCACACCCGGCAGCGATCAGGGGTTACTCCTGGCTTTATGCTCAGAAATCACTCCTGGCAGGCTCAGGGGACCATATGGGATGCCGGGATTCGAACCACCATCCTTCTGCATGCAAGTCAAATGCCTCACTTCCATGCTCTCTCTGGCCCCTACACACACATTTCTAAATATGCATATAACCTGTGGGAAGGGGATCACTTTGACCCAGATCAAAGTTCTAGATCTCCTTCCTTCCTTAAGTAGCATAAAAATGAGCTACCAGGTCAGAATCGGATCAGAGGCAAGTGGGAAGGTTTTATTTTAATTCTTTCAGGGGTCCCATTTGGCTGGATTATCTTACTAGAGAGCTACAGATGCCAGGAGAGATTTTTAGCAGTACTTTGGTGAAATAGATTGAGGCCAGGGTGCAGTGTGTGAGGGAAGATGGAGAATGAAGAAGACTGGGCAGGATTTTCACTTATCAAGAGTGACCCTTGTAGGTTTAATTGTAAAGTATAATTACTTCAAGACATCATAATTTGTTGTGTATAATATAAATCAGTAGAACTCCATGGAATCATGTTTTTAATGTAGACCCCAAATAAAATGTTCTTTTATGACATAGCAGCTGTTTCTTAATTCACAAGCACCATGCATTGGGGTATTAAGATTATTCTTTGGCATTTTATTATGAATAACATACTTGCTCCATCATTAAGTGGACCATTAAAGACATAAACAAGCTTTTATGCCCTGGTTTTCAACAGCTGCTGGTGGTCTACCAAGTGATAATCCAGCTTTCAGCAAATAGTCTTCAGCTCCAAGAAATAAATACATGTAACAGGGCAACCTCAAGCCAGCCTGCAGCTTCTGGGATCCTGGCTTGGGGAAATTCCTTAAGTAGAAAAATGGACTGAAAGAGTTTAAGAGCCTGTTTCTTTGAAAAAGTCTATGTGTACTCACAAATATGTGCACATCTTTACAATAATAAATGAAAACAAAAGCAAAAAATGGGGGAAAAGAAAGGAAAAGACACATCAGAGAAACAGTCTTGCTGCACAGATGGGAGGCCTTTTCCTCACAAAGATATCTTCTAAGCAGAGGAATGGAGATTTTGCCCAAGAGAGGTGGAAAGTGGTGATCTAGCTAGGAAGACACGGGAAGACACTGTGTCCATGTTCCTAAGGTGTTCAGGGAGGGTTTTCATGTCTATGACTAGGATGGGAGCCAGATAATTGTAGCCTCTCCTCCACCTTGGACTTCCTAAAGATAACAACTTAGGCAGCTGAGGAGCAGGGAGAAAGCTGAGAGAGGAAACTCCAGGCTGCTATTTTCCTTGGCACGTTGGCTTCTTGTTTCCTGAGCCAAAGGTAACCCTGAAGGGTGCAAAACTTTACAGAACTAACATACACAACAGCATCCTCCTAAAAGCAGATGTTAGAAGAAGGAATAAAAAAAGGGGGGTTTAGCAGAGTATGGGGGTAGTCTGGGAAGTTAATGGGAAATTTGCTTTAAGTCTGATTTTATACTGGTTCCGGTCAATTCCATGTGTATTACCAGAGCTGTCATCAATAAGATGAGAGAAAAAAAATCATAGCTTACGTCAGGTATTATGAAGCAGGTGCAAGGGAACCAGGTACTGCAGATCTGCCTTTAACGGATGGGTGTGATTTCCAAGACCTGACTACTACGATGACTGTATTCTACTCAACTGTCTGCAGAATGACCCTGTTGAAATGTTAGCTCTCCTGTCCTAAATGATGACAGAAACCACAGAGAATGTCTGTAGGAAGACCTTTTGTCTTTTGTTCCTTTTCTTTAAATAGGGCTTAGTAATAAATTTTCTTTTCCTTTTTTTTTTTTTTTTTGTTGCCGATGAGGGTTTATTTTCTTTTTATGTCCCATTTTGAGTTGGATGGAGCATTGTTCTGTAGCTGGTGAACAGGGAGGGGAGCGGCAGGCAGGAACTACATTGTGAGTCGACTTGGCAAATGGACACGTAGGAGGGAACCCTCTGGTCTCACAGCCTGAGGATCTGAGATTTGCAGAGCTTCTGTTTCCTTAGTTCTTCCATGATCACCACTGAAATATTTCTATGCCCTGGTAGAACCATGAATGTGCCCAACATGGCCTTTTCATATTGTTTTATGCTCACCTGATTGGAAAGTGACCTGTGATATTACTTTTCCATTATGCTAATTACAACTCGAACAGGACTTGATTGTGCCCTAGATGACATCACTTTGGAAAGATCATTCAGTGGGGTGGCCCCACTTTCCTCTGGATGATTGTACAAAATAAACACACTAGGCTTTTCTTTTTATAACCAGCCAGTATTTCTGAGCACACATGCATGCACACACACACACACACACACACACACACACACACACACGTACACGTGCATTTTGAACCACACCAGAGAGAAAACAGAACGGCTAACTTGGCTGAGCTCTACATGAGTCTGAATTAGTATCAGTCTATTAGAAAGAGCTGTAATCAGAAGAAAAAAACTTAGTCCAATTCGCTCAGCGAATACATTTCGCAGTTGTTTTGGACAAATGCCCTCAGTGAATATGTTTAAAGTCATGTACAACAGGAATATGTTATCACAAGTAACCATGTTTTAATAAACACTTCATCTTTTTGTATTGCTTTCTTTTCATCACAATAATAGAAATATAACACCATATATCACTGTAAAACACATTTCCACATAAATGCTGATAAGCACAAAATATTTTTCATCATTTACATTTTAACTGTAATAATATATGGCAGGATTAAAGCTGCATCCATCATGTGTCTAACTAACCTTGCTGTAATGAATTTTTAAATGTAATGGTTTCTGTCGCAAAGTAAAATCGTACATAATGTCTTGTGACACAGTAGGCTGGTGGATGGGTGGTTTTTAAAATGTAAATGCAACTTCATTTTTAATTAGATTTATAAACTTCACCAGCTCTGCTCAAAAGCCCCCCCCCCATTTATTTAAAACAAGAAATCCAGGAGGCATAAATATGCGAAAGGACTGCAGAACAGCTCACTCCTGGAGTGATTTAAAATCGGTTGCTGGAAAAACCTCTGATTTCCGTATGTATGATTGAGAAGTGTGAGGCATCCAATAGAAACAAAAGCTTATGAAGAATCGTAATGAGCAGAGCTTTCTTGGGCATCTGGAGGGGCTTGGCTACTTTGGGGGACATGCTTTATGGCAGTGTCTGGCATCTGATTTGGGGTAGGGAGACACTCGGGCATGTGCTCTTAATATCTAGGTCAAGGACAAATGCATTGCTCTTTCCCTCTCTCTTTCTCTCTCTCCTTGAAATAACAAATAAGCCGACTCACCAGAGAAGAATCATTAAAAATAATTTGCACAAGCTTTCGGTTGTGGGAGCTTTTTTTTGATACAATATTTCCTTCCGTGATTATCACTGCGGACATGTTCCAGCCATATGGAAGCGAGTTGGGCTGGGAGCTTCCTCAATACCTGAGTGGTTAATTAAGAGCCGTTGCCCGGCCACAAGAAGCAGGTTTGAAATCCCTCTTCAGTCTCCGACAATGAGTAGCTTTTTTAGCAGCAGAAGTCACCAGGGACAGCCAGAAGCGAGGGTAATTATTTGAGATAACATACAGCTGAAAAGAGTGTGTGTGAGTGCAGACGGGGGCGGGGGGGAGTGGGGGGCGCGGTGTGCAGTTGAAAGAAGGGCAACAGAAGAGAAAAGTCTATAATAAAAAGGTCAACATCTCCTATTTTTCTGTACAGTGTCGACAGTCTGTAATGCCTTTTTAGCATGAATGACAACGGATTCTGTCTTTTTTTTTTTAAAGGGAATATCTTATTTTGTATTCAAACTTTGCAATTGTGAGTTCAGGCCTGCCAGCTCAATCTGAATAAGCTATTCTCACTTTATCAGGGTTTGCTGAACTGACTTTGATTGCATTGTTGCAAAGTAGCAGTAATTTTTCCATTAACCCATACAAACCCTCAGCGAGCAGGAGAACAAAGAAATATCAGAGGGATGAAAGCCATGAGCGCCGGGAGGCAAGCCAGGAGTTTTCCTAAATGACTCTTAATGCAACTTCACACACCAGTTTCTTAGACTGGAGGGGCTCATGGGGGGACACCATTTGAGGTGCCCCTTGGGGTCCCTTGGGATTTATGTCTCAGTGAGCACCCTTCATCTCCCTCTGCCAAATTCTATTGTTTCCTTGCCAAGCTGGGTATGGGGAGCAAGGTGGCTGTGTTGTCTTTTCTGTAAAGAGGTTTCACCCAGTTCTTTCCCAGGTTGGGGATCTAGTCTCCCTGTTGACCTCAACTGGAAAATGCTCAATGCTCCTTGAGACCTAAGGTTGAGGAACAGAGTTGGGCTGCCTCCTTCCCCAGGGAAGAAATGAACAGGCAAGTGGGAGACAGCAGATTCCTCTGGCGATTGGAAATGAGCAGAGATGTCCCAAACCGCCCTATCTGGCCTTTTGGTGGGGTCAATATTCCTAGCCCACCCCCCTTACCCAGCACTGGTTCTGGGGTGGCAGCTGCGGCACGACAATGCTGGCTTCCACGTAGCTACGCGAGGTTGTTGTTTAACATGAATGGAGCGTCATCTGCCTGTTGTTTTAATGACAGGAGGAAACTGAGGGCAAGCAGGGGCTCCCCCTCTCTCCTCCATCCACAGGAGGTCCATTTGGAAGCATCAGACCCAGAGGACATGCTACGGCTCCTACAGAAAATCCCCAAGGCAGGATGCTGACAGTTGTTAAGTTGATCGAAATGGAAGCGTGGCTTTTCTGTTGTTGTTTCTGCTTTTCATCCGGAATGTCGAGGAGCTAAGCTTGGAGACTGGGTAAAGAACTGTGTTCTACGGTGGTGGCTTTGATCTCCCAGCCCCACGCACAACCCTACTCGCCCAGTGTTGGTTTCCCTCCTCAAACCCCTTAAATCTGCACCTCTGCTTTGTTTAGGAACTGCCTAATATGTTAATGATTTCCTTTACCTCCACTGCATGGCACTGTCAAACTGTACACCAGTCTTTAGAAAATAAAAGGGACCAACGTAGCGAGCCGGCTGCACCCTGCTCCCATAATATCCAGTCTCTGACAATGCCTGAGCTGTCAGATGAGAGGCGGCGTCACCGGAATAAAGGTGGGCAGATGTGTGATAATGAGACAGAAGCGTGCAGAAGCTAATAGAACTCACCCGAACAGGCCTGCCTTAGTTAGATGGATCCAGGTAGCAGCTGCAGAATGTCAGGACGGCCGGATGCCTACTTTCTCTTGATTCTCATTTAAGAGCCGCTTCGTGCACGGCTGTCTGTCAGTGAACTTTTCCCTCTCAGGAGCTCCAACCCCTACGTGATCAGTCACATTTCGACATAACTAGATGTCAAAAGAAGTTTAAGTTGTATGACGAACCGGGATGCGGTCAGAGTCGGCCTCTGGCCTCCGAGGCGACTTCTTAATGATCCGCCTGGAAACTCCAGTGCCGTTTGCTGCGTTTTGTTTCCTTATTAAAATACTGGCTAAGTCTTTGTCAATATCCATGTCAGCAACTGTGAGCTCAAGACAATATTATCCCAAGCATAATTTAATTTTCCATGTGGAACTCTGCGCCAGGCTGGCCCGGGAGTGGGAGGGTTGTATTGAGTAAACAGGAGTCCCTTTCCCAGCCCATCTTTGCGTCCTTAATTAAAACGAGGTGGTGGTGGGATTTTCCAGCAGTCCAGTTGGGATTCTGATGATGAGAGGGAGGACCCCTGGGGCTCTGTGTGGGTATCACCATGGGCTGCCCTTTGCTCTGGAGTAGGGGAGAGGAGAGAAGAATAGAGAGGGCTGATGAGAATGGGCTTGCACCCGAGGAAAGAAGGACCCCCAAATCCCTCAAGCTGGATCCCCTGCCAATGATGTACTCTTTGAACTAGATGATGACCTTGATTGAGTGGTGGAGGTGAGAGCAGAGTGGCATGCTGGGTGAAAATCCAAGACCCATGGTGGTGAGGTCTGGGGATACATACCCTTAGGCCCACAGCAAAGCTGCTGGCCAGTCCTCTGAGAGGCGGGACTTCTCTGGCAGCATTTAATTGGGTCGGGTCAGTTTGTTCTCTGAATATTTCCATCATCTCCCACCAATGTTTACATTTCCATTGGAAGAGTAAATACTGCATGTCACTTCGGCCTGTTCTATTTTCTTAGAGATTTTAATCCTGAATCCACACCTATTTCTCTCTCTCCTCTCTCTCTCTCTCTCTCTCTCTCTTTCTCTCTCTCTCTCCTCTCACGAACACACCCACACACACCCACATACACACATAGACACTCTCCAAGCCTAGGATGAAGGCACCCTAGTTCATAAAATGCAGAGCATGAAGGGTTGTGCTGTGGAAACCCAATGCTGTATTGACATAATGAAGCATTCCGAGGAAGCGCACGCTTCTCAATCATTGAACCAGTCAGTCACATGCAGAAGGTCTAAGCCACCACCTTTACCTTCTTCATTCCACCAACCTTCACCCTGGACTCTCCCCACTGCTACCACTCTCATAGTTCCTCCTTACCCAGTGCCCTGCCCACAATGCACAGGCTCCTCTGTGCTCATGAAGCAGCAGGCCTCCCCCTAATTCTGGTAGTCACTAGCCTGAAGCTCATTAGCACTACTCTGCTGTACCCTGGAGTTTTAAATTTTTAAGCAGCTAGGATTCGTCTAAGGGGTCTTAACCTTATAATTTGCAATAACTGAGAAATCACGTATCTAAAGTGAGTTATTAAAAAAAAAACTCCTCCTGCTTGGCCAACCATTGATTTGCTTCCTCTTGCAGTCAGACCAGGCACTATCAATCAAATTGGTACTAGAAAATACTCACTCATTTCTCAGTATTAAAACATAAGCAATTACTTTAACAAAACTGAGAAAAACAAACAGCAACAACGAACCCTATGTGGATTGATCTATCCTGAAAGGAAAGCCCGGAGTGTTATGTTGAGACAGCAGATGGGGATCAGGGGGTTGGTGAATTCAAGACACACCATTGATAGTGAGGTCAGACCTGGTGCCAACAATTTTGCAGTTTGACCTTTGACCTTCAGTTCCCACTGAAAGTATGGAAGTCCTGGGGGACAGCCGTCAGGGAACAGCATGGTTTTCCTCTGGGTCTCTGAGCTGTTTCACTCTCTGTGCTTCAACTTTCCTCCCTGACTACAAGCTGCAGTCCAGGTTTCCATAAGAACTTGTTTAAGACGATCCAACCTAAGGCTGGAGGCTCCATAGTACCCAATGGATACACAGATCTCAGTGCAAGAGAAGGGGAGGGGACATACCTGAGGAGGATCCAACCTTCGAGTCCCTGAACTTTACATCCTGAAAAAGGGAGCAAGCAGCAGCCCCCGAATAGGGCTGAAGATCTTATTCAAGAAGCCAACAGGAGATGCTTTTTCTTTTATTTCTGCTGCATGCATCAGGGCTGGTTCTGGCTGCACTGCGCAAACTTTGTCTAGAAATTATCTGAGGACCACCTAATGCGCGGCAATGGCACGCATGTCAGATGCAGCAGCCTCTCCCGGTAATGACTCTCTGACACAAACAGTAAGGAAGAAATATTACGATGACCGAGGGGGGCTGCAGCCCACATGCATTTTCATGAGGGGTCTTGGGGAGCCAAGTGGGGGCTCTAATCAGCTGCTCCTGCCAGCGAAGCTGGCCCAAGAAAGCACTCATCCCCCCAGACAATTAAGATGAGTTAAATGAATTAAAAAGGCCCTTCCCAGTTAAAGTACAGTCAGAGGTTAGAAACAGTAGGATTTGGATTTATGGAAACTCCGGGGCTGCCAAGCCTTAGGAATTGTGGTTCACGGGGGAGTCATTTCAATGGGAACTGAAACAGCTTATGAAATTGGAGGCAATGTGCATAATGTTAAATTTCTGGGAGGCATTATTTTTATTCCCTTGTTTACTTTGGCTCCTTGGGTCAATAGGAATATATTTTTTGCCCCAAATCAAATTGGAAGAGAGAGGGAAAGGAGCCGAGAGACAAAGAGACTGCATGATGGTATTTATTAAAGCAATGGGACCACTGAACAGGAATTTTCCTATTTGGAAAAAATGGGAGGGCCAGGCTTAGAAACAGACAGACAGGGCAGGTTAAGCTATGGCCTTGCTCCACTGGACCTCCTCCCAGCTGTGGTGCCATCACTCTGTGCTTCAGTGTCCTCATCTGAACAATGGGCTCAGTCTTACTACTTATGAGTGTGGCCATGTGACAGGCAGTGATAAAAAAGAGGATTTGGCAGGGCATCTTCCAGCCAGCAGCCTACCTGTGTTTGCTCTTCTTTTTTAGGACACCCTCTCCCTCCTGATATTAGTGAGACCAGAAGTGAAAATTTGAAGGTTGGAGGGAACAGGGTGGGCATTCTCCACCAAACTTGTCGGCCATTTCTGTTGTTCCTTCTTGACTGCAAGCCCTGATCAGACCCTTGACTGCTCCCATCAAATTTATAAGGAGCTGACTGGAGGCCTCTGCTCAGGTGTAAGAAGGAAGCCGCCTAGCCCGTGGTGTTCACTGGCCCCTCTGTTCCCTCACCCCCACTCTCTGGAGTCCTCCAAGTCCCCGAGTGTGTGTATGCTCTTGCCCATTACATGCACAAACTCCATCAGAAAGCATTTGTCTACACCCTCTTTATTCACTTTCAAAGGGTTAAACAGCCTATTTACTGGGCTGTCAACAATCCGAGGCCCAAATCATGAAGAAAGCCCCGTCCGGTTTTGTGCCGCCCGGAGCCTTGTCTTCCCTGGCCTGTTCTTGTTACTGTCATGTAATATCCATGACAATCGTGTTGGGCTTTTTTTAGGGGCTCCATGGGGCTCCCTTGGAGGGGCCACTTGAAGCCAGGCAAGGCCTTTATTTATGTGGATTTGAAAGAGCACTGAGAAGGCCCTTCCCCTCGGCACCCTCTCCAGCAGGTCACGGCAGTTTCAAAAGGATTTAAAGACAGAGGCTGCGATCAGTACTTCCATCACGTTCTAATAGACTGACACGAGCATTTGTGCCTGAAAGACAGGGGAAAAAGTGATGCAGATTTCCCCTAAATTGGACTGACGCACAAAGCAGGGCGAGCAATTGAGTGACGAGGTAACCCTCACACCCTCTTTTTACACTTCTAACCAGTGCGGCACAAAGCCCGAGCCGTGGGAAGCTGCCCAGGAGCCAGGCCGGGCCATTTCCATGGGCCATATGGAAATTGGGTTTTGTGTACAGAGAAAGTGTCTGATAACACTGACCTTAACTGCCATATGTGGGCAGTGAATAGGCCGGAGGAAACCATCCACAATCTGACCCTCAACATATGGACCCCCCGCCCAAGGAGACTTGTGCGCCCCGGCGCTGGGCAACCCGGGGGATTTCATTAGATTTGTTAATGAATTGCTCTATTGACTTATATCGGAGCTTGCCTCATTAGAGGAGAAGAACACCATTTTTATCTCTGTTCTCGTGAAGGGGACCAGAGCGTCCCCTCCTTTGTGGGGCGCTGGGTAATCTGCCAGGCTGTCATGGGCTTTGAACTAATTTATTGTGGCACTTTGAGGAGGTCTTTCCGTACTCGGGGAAGGGCCGAGCCCCTCTCCAAGCCCCTTCAACTCCATGTTTTCCTGGGGCGGCGGGAGGTTGCCTGGGCACCTGCTTGGTTTGCAAATTGCCGAACATGCTGTTGGCCTGAGTTGTGTGACATGGAGAGTGCCCATTAACGGCGATGGACTAAGGTTGTGCAGTCCCCAAAAGATCACCTGTCAGACTGCTGGAGGCCCCACAGGCTTGGGGTGCCATGACCCTTTTGCCTTTTCTCTACACCATCAGCAGCTGCAGCAATGTGACATCACACAGGGTCGGGGGTGGGGGGGCTTCATACTGAGACACGGATGCAGGAAAATACCCCTCCTTCTCCTGTAACCCCCACCAGACAAGTCAAAAAATCACACAGATCTTTCCACAAAGGAAGCTTATTAGTAATGGCACAGTTGTTGAGGCTTCTTTACGTGGGAAAGCTTGGGTCCTAAAGCCCTAAGAGCTATCAATTAACATATTAGGGGTAAACCAATAAAGAGCCCATTATGGCTAATAGCGAGTGTGGAATCACAAGGAATTAGCAAGATGAGATTCAATAAAATGGAAACCATAAAGATAAGCTGCTGAAGATTGGATCTGGCTTTTTGAGCTTAAGTCTCAAATAACACATGAACAAGACCCATTGAATGCCTCTGGTTGGTTCCTCTTTCCCAAGGAGACCTAGACCTGAAGAACTTTCTGAGTTGGCTCTAGGAAGGGAGATGGTTAGCTTTGAGACTTGAAAGTGGCTTAGCTCCCTAGGGAGGGAGGACCAATCGTCATGATACACTCAACTTAGATTTAGTGCTTCTGCTTTGGGACCCCCATTGTAGAAGACCCCAATCCTATGCATGGATCACTATTCTTGGAAAACTCCAAAAGTGGGATCACAGTGAAAGTCTGGGCTCACAAGTTCTGCCTTAATAATCAGGCTTGACCTCTTTGTGGGGGTACTATAAGAGAGTGTGACTCTTCAAGGAAAGTGTGAGAGGCCATGCTCTCCAGGAGAGCCCTATCCTCTTGTAATGCTGCTCAGCAGAGCTGAGAAGACATGTTTGTGCCCAAAGAGAAACTGTGGACAGTGGGAACTCAAGGAAGACTCAAGAGCCTTGAGATCCTATGTCAGGATAGAAGGGTTCAATAAACAAGGTGGATACACTTGAAAAGAAATTTAAAGATTTTAAACCTCTAAGGGAAATTGAATCAGAGGGGCCCAGCAAACATCATAAACTAGAAGAAAGTACAAGCTAGATTTTACTAAGAATTCTGTTCTTTAGTGTTTGGCTTTTTTTTGGACTATACAGGGTAGTGTTTGGTGTTACTCCTGGCTCGAGTATTGTTTTTGGACAGTGGGTTGTCAGAGATGGAACCTGGGGCTTATTGCATTCAAAGCATGTGCTCTAGACCATCCTCCTCTCAAGTCCCAAGAATACTATTATTGTTGTTGTTGTTGTTTTAATCAATGAGTTCATGGTGTGAGTGTGCCCTGAGTTCATGTGCATTGAGGTTGACTGCTTTTCTTCTTTTTATTTTGTTCCCTTTGTTGATGCTGTGAATCATAAGGTGGTACTCATCATAGGTGGTACATATGTTTGCTTGTGAGTGCTCCCTGGCTTAATAATGGTGATCTCATATACTTTGCATCGTGCTGAAAAACATGGCACCATAAATCATAAATAGCTGAGCTACTGGGCAAAGCACAGAACCCTCCATGCATGTAGACAGCACTAGAAATTTGTAATTTTAGGGGGCACACCTGGCAGTGCTCAAGGCTTTTCCTGGCTTGTTACTCAGGGATTACTCCTGGCAGTGCTCAGAGTACCATATGATATGCCATAATCAAACCATGTCAGTCATGAGTTCAAGACTAGTGATCTATCCACTGTATTATTGCCTTGGTCCTTAAGGAATCCAATACTTGACCTCAAATTTTTAGGTCAAATTCATCAACCACAAAATCATCTCTATTGGCTATTGTTTTTAAAATTGAAATACCACTTGGTTGGGTATAAAATTCATCCTCGCCAACAGATGTTCAGTGCTAAATGTCACATTAATTCTTTACATTTCACCAATAAACAGTTTTACTTTCAGAACTTAATTTTAAGGACCAGAGAGATAGTATAGAGGTTAAGGCACTTTTCATACAGCTGATCCTAGTTAATCATCACATATGGACCCCTGAGCAAAGGCGTGATCCCTGAGCACAGTCAGGTGTAAGTTCTGAGTATCACTGGGTGTGGCACTCCAAACAAAACAAAATAATAATAATAAATAAAAGTCACAAAGAACTGAGAGAGTTACATTTTCATATAGTTTATGTTTGAAAATACTTTCCAGTGGCTTTGATGCTCATATGACAACTTGATGAGGCAAGTTGACTTGCCCATAATTTTCAGGGCCATACTTATTCCTTTCTCATAACAATTTTGACATTGCCTGTTTTTTCTTGGTTGCAAACATTCATCAAATACCAATGCCATGGGTGGTTCCTGGGTGTCTAGAAAAAAAATAGCTCCTTCTTCCTGGAGTCTGAGCTTTGATGCCTCCGTTCTGGTTGGTAACATGCTCCACGGGTCATGGGGGCACTAGCCTATTTATGACTTTGTCCTTTTCCATTTAAGCTTTATTCTATAGGACATGGAGAGTTACCAGAGGTTTTAAAGAAGTCTGACAAGACCACAGGGATTTGAGAGTGGGCAGGGCTTGAAGGTGAATTCACTGCTGTTGAATTCTGGGGGTGTTTGACAATGACCAGACATTCTAGGATAATACAAAAGTGGAGATGGTGGGTTTACACAAATCTGTTTGATTCCTCTGAGATGCCAATTTAGATTGGCACCTCTGCCAGGCGAGCAGGTGGCTAATGGAAATAGACATGGCCTTTGATTTGTCTATTTCAACATAAGGCCATTTTCCATTTGAGGATTTTTCTCATATATGCCATGATCAATTGAACTCTAATACTGAATTCTACCAAAGATTGGCATGATAATTTTTAAAAGATTTTTTTTCATTTATTATAGTCCTAGAAGGGAACTTGATTGAAGAGAGCATAGTGATGAGACTATTCCAATGTGGACATGGCTAATGGGCCCTTGGAGAGGGAGGGGCACATGCAGAAAGGTGCCGACCCCAATTTAGACTTCTAAGAGCAAACACAGGAACCTGTGTGGAACCTGAAGAGAGACCTTGATAGCTCTGAATCCTTTGACCCTAACACAGGCAGAGTTCAGTGAGGTCATGTCCAGTTAGGATATGTCTCTGCCACTGATTGCATCCTCATCCCTCTCACAAGTAAGGGGCTCAAGTGATATGGGACTGAATAGTGGAACTTTAGCTGAGAATAGAAGAGAAATTCATAAGGTGGAGCTTGGAGAGAGGCAATCTACTCCCAGGAAACCACATGTCTCATAACAAACAAAAGTGAATTAAATTCCATTTCCTGCTGTTAGAATAGACAGAATCAAGACAGTTGAAACCAAGTGTGTATGAGCTTGTGGGCATAGTAAGAGATGCCCTTACAGATGGCTAGTGGGAGCGTAAAAGGGAACAAGCTCCACAGAGGGCTCTGGAAGTATCCAGATCACCAGGCCTGTTCTGCCCGTGACTCCTCCCCTCAATAGATATAACCCTATTTGCAGGGATTCTCCTTCAGTTTTGTGCACACATGCCTAAGTTTGGAGGAGTAGAATGTTGTCCAAAACCCACTGCAGGGGGTGGGCTCTACAAACCATGTGTCAGCCACACAGTGGAATAACATGCAGCTTTTAAAGAAGAACAAGAACATTCTGAAATGGGTTATCATTTAAGTAAAAAGAGCAAGATATTTTTATATCTTCATAGATTGAAGATAAAGCCATAGGTGCAAGTTGACAGTTGGATACCTAAGTGACTAAGGACTTTGGTATTTACTACCAAAGACTGAGGGCTGGAAAATGGTAGAACAAGATGGATTTTATTGAGACTTATGGGTTTTTTGGACATTATTGTTTTCGAACATTATTTAAACACTGATATTTGATCACTGTTGGGCATGAAAATTGTGTTAATAATTGGTTGTTGGGGGCCGGGTGGTGGCGCTGGAGGGTAAGGTGCCTGCCTTGCCTGCGCTAATCTAGGACAGACCGCGGTTCGATCCCGCGGTTCCCCATATGGTCCCCCGTGCCTGCCAGGGGCGACTTCTGAGCGAATAGCCAGGAGTAACCCCTAAGCGTCACTGGGTGTGGCCCACAAACCAAAAAAAAAAAAAAATTAGTTCTTAAAGAGCTGAAGAAATAGTAAAGGGGCTAAGACACTTTGCATGTGGTCAACTCCAGATCAATCCCTGACACACTATATGGTTCCCTGTGCACTTCCATGAGTGATCTATGAGCACAGAACCAGAGTAAGCCCCTTAGCACTGCCAGGTAGAGACCCAGTCTGTCCCATATCTTATCCAAAAGAACTGGGTATGCAAAGCAAAGTTCAGGTGCCTGACTCGCATACTGCCAGACATGACCCAGAACTGTTAGTAGTGGTATTACATCACACTTATAGTCTCATATAGAGCATGAGGACATAAGAACTACTGGAGTAATGCAAAGACCAGGCCAGCTCCTCCATGAAGTTTTCAGGTGGGTGGCAGAATAAAAACAACCGTTGATTCCCCAGGTTGTGGGCTATTGGCAAGGAACAGCAGGAAGGTGGGAAGAATATCTGGGAGCTGTCCAGGGGACCTGACCCCATTTCCCCTCAGTTTTCCAGAGCCTCATTCACATGATGCAGGAACATCTGCTTTTCTATGCTCCCCGCCATGTCCCCTGAGTACTTACTTACATGGCTAAAGCTTCCATCCTGACCTGTGCTGCCCCGCAGGGCTGCAATCTTCTTATCACTGGATAAGAAAGGAGAGATAGCATGTGTCATCTGGTAGCAAACATGAAAATACTTGTCTTTGTCTATTTTCTCTCCATTTTTATCACCTTTCTTCATCTGCTTTTCTATACACTTTTGCCCTCTTGCCTGAAGCTCCCACAACTTGCTGGGGGCCAGAGCACACTCAGGCCAATACCAAGAAACAAGGATAGATAAAGTGAATGGACCAAAACTGAGGGGCTCACTGTATTCTAGCCACTCTGGCTCCTTGCTGCTGTCCATGCCTGTCCACATACCAACATGGGGCACCCTGGCCCTGTCATTTACTGTTTCTGCATTGAGCTCTCTTCCATAAAGGGATAATCCAGCACCTTTCCCCCAACTCTCTCAGGCCCCCACTGACACTCATCCCAATTTCCCCAGAATGGCAGTTATTCTTTCCCTCTGAGCACTCCCTATGGTGCCTAGAGGTTTAAACTCTCTCTGCATGATACAGAACTTACTCTACTTATTTGCTTGAGAAGGTGTTCATTATCTGAAATGCAAACTTCCAAAATACATGGATTTTATTTTGTTCTGTTTTGTTCACCGATGACCTGTCAGCACCTAGGATATGCTAGGCATATGTTGATGTTCAGTATTGAGTAAGCAAGTTTAGCCCTTAATATCACTACTTTATATCATCTGTTTATGTTTATAACTTGCCGCAGTCCCCTCAAACAAAAGGCATAAGGACTTCGGTCAGTGTTATAACAGCAAGGCCTGGGGTGACTCATGTGTGTACATGTGTGTGTGTGTGTGTGTGTGTGTGTGTGTGTGTATGTGTTTGAAAAGACAAGCCAATGACATCTCTTTATTCCACCAATTCAGCCCCAGATGTTTTTGGTTCTGTGGCTACATGACTGACATCAGCCACACGCTAACACACTCAAGTTTATGTTTGGGCCTCTGCTTCTGTTTTCCTGGTTGACTCTCTTATTTGGAGTATGTCAGACACATTTCAGTTCAAGACATGTGAAGGAAAGAATGCACACAGTAAGAACTAGGGGAGTGTGGGCAGTTCTTAGATAAGGCCTGGTAGCTGGAAGCTGGCCTCGGGGACTTAGCACTTTGCTTTTAGGTGGGGAAATTTAGCATCCTTGGAGCAAAGCAGACCTTCAGGAGAGAAAGAGAAACTGGGGACTGCTTACCTTTCCTCAGGAATGGCATTATTTACACTTTACGTTGAAACTTCAGGGCAATACCTTGAGATAGAAAGTGTTTTTACACTTGGCCAGCAGAAAGGTAACTGACTTCAGAGAGAGTGTGTTAATTTGCTCAAGGCCCTAGAGCTAGTAAGTGGTGGAACTGGGATTTAAATCTAAGCCTGATAATCTCTAAATCTTCTGCTTAATCTAAAATGCCTCTCTGCCATCATCCTCCCAAGAGTAATACACTGAGTGGGTTTGTCCTGGGGTGATATATTCATGGGGGCGAGCTAACTGCTGTAACAAACAACTCTTGGACTTGAGTCATGTAACACACTACTGCTCACTGAGCATGCAGTCCCCACAGGCTCTCTGAGTGTGCCAGCAAGTGGGCATCTGTCCATGCACCCTGCTTATAGGATCAATCAGGGATTCAGGCTTTGTCACTAATGGGTCCCTAGCCTTGGAACCTGTAGAGTACTCCAGTAGATATTCTTTGGTCACTGTTTGGAGCGACCAGATAATAATCATCAGTTGAGCAAGGAGACTAACAGAGAGCAAGAAATGTACTCTTATAACAGTAGAGTTATTGGGGAAAAATAAATGAGATTAAAGCAACCCTGTCCATAAAGAGTGGAGGGAATGCTTCAGAACTGATGTAGCTAGGCTTTAGTTTTTTGTTTTACACACAGCACACACGCACACACACACACACACACACACACACACACACGTGCGCGCTCAAGCACAGCCAGAATAATAGAATATCACACATGTTATTTTATATCTTCAATATCACACATATTATATCTAGAATATCATAATACCACATATGATATCCAGAATATCACAATTAAAGCCAGAATAATAGATTATGCCTATAGTCACCTCTCATCTCATTAGAACTCCCAGTTTGTTGACAAAAATAGTTTATAGTTTATAGAGGACTCCCCACAACACTGGAAAGTCTTTTGATTTCAAATCTCATTGCTGAAACTTTTTTCCAAGATGTAGTGTTTATGGTCCTACTCCAGAAAACTCAGGAATATGTCTGGGAGCTGATAAATTTGCTAGTTTGTCCTTTGGAAGAGCCTCTGCAGTTACATCCGAGCTTGGTTGCACAAAGACTAACTGGTCTGAGCCAGCAGTGATAAGAAAACATCCTCATCACTGTTTGGCTTTTTTTTTTTAATTTTGTTTTTAATTCAATTTTTCTAATGACATTGATCATTTATAGCCATTATAGAAATGCTGGAAAATGAATCAATAAAAATAGCAATACAAACCAGTTCTAATTTTACAATTCTCATGCATTCTTATGTTATTTCCTTTATTTTCCTCTTCTTCCTTTTCCTTCTCA
This sequence comes from Crocidura indochinensis, assembly GCA_004027635.1. Taxonomy (NCBI): domain Eukaryota; kingdom Metazoa; phylum Chordata; class Mammalia; order Eulipotyphla; family Soricidae; genus Crocidura; species Crocidura indochinensis. The sequence continues at coordinate 19,616 of PVKC010012238.1, forward strand.
GCTGCTTGTATATATAGTTGATTAATGTCTATTTTCTTGTAATTTGTATTATTAATCACATGAGAATTTTCCTTAATAATGAATACTGCTTTGAAAGCATTGCTTTATACTCATCTTTTTGGATTTTTTTTTTTTTTTGGTTTTGGGGTCACATCCATTGACACTCAGGTGTTACTTCTGGGTATGCGCTCAGAAATCGCTCCTGGCTTAGGTGACCATATGGGACACTGGGAGATTGAACCTTAGACCGCTCAAGGTCAGCCACGTGCAAGGCAAAAGCCCTACCACTGCGCCACTGCTCCAGCCTCGCTTTATACTCATCTTAATATCGTACTAAGAATAACCACGCTAGTCCCAAATCTTCCTCTGCAATTAGATTCATCTTTTCTCTTAACTCAATATTACAGGTAACACTGCAATAAATATCTGTATTCATGAATCTGTATTTGCTTTTCTAATTTTTATTTTTTAGATGACTTCCTAGAAATGGCATTAATTAACAGGACAAATAGCACAGGTACTTTAACATTTAGTACCCTGAAAAGTTTGGCACAGTTTAATCTATTCATCCAGTGAAAAATTTGGTTTTATGGACTGCAATTTACATTTTTTGAAATATAAATGTTTATGTTTAGTAACTTTTTAATCTCTATACTAAATCTATGCATTTCTGTTGTCCATATTTTCTATTGTTTTAAAAATTATTGTATGAGCTGTTTATTAAGAATAATGTATTTGCTATTCAGTTGGAAAATATTTTCTCATTTGTTTTAAAATGACTGTTAGCAGCTTATTAACTTGTCATTTATCTTTTTTCCTCTCCAGTAAGTAGTAAAGGGACAAGTTTCTGGTTAATTGAGAATTCTAATTAGTTGATTTCTGGCTGATTTAACAATCAAGATTTTTGAGGGATTTAGTTGAGGTCCACATTGCAAAGTCACATACATTTTCATGTGAAATAATGAGCTAAAAGACTGTCAAACTGGTTTCATTCCCCCTTTTCCTATGCACTATGCCTTGACAACTTCATGCATATGAAGGCCAAATGGTTTCTTGGGGCTAGCGATAGGGGTACTGGAGGATACTGAGCTAGCCGCAGAGCTAAAATGAAGTCTGTTTAATAATATTTATATAACATTACCAAAAAAATTCCAAGAAGTCGTAGAGCTTCTGTTGCCCATCCCAGAGCCCCTTCAAAATCTTCCCTAAATAGAAGCAAATATTTGAAAAATCTCAGGCTATTGAGCTGGATCCCCAGGGTCCATCCTCAGGCTTTGAAGTCATTGCTCTCTGACACAAATTTTTGCTTTTCTTTTTACTCTTTTTCCTCTTCTTGGTTGCCATTGGCATTATGATTGCAATAACTGGGGGTGACATACACTAAGTTATAATGCTCCCACACACTTGGCCAATTGCCCTGGAGATCTCATACTCTCTTGTGATGTGTGGAATGCCAGGGAACATTGGGACCACCCTTATTCTTTGTGATTGGTACCAGAGATCAAATGTGTGGCCTCATGTTTACCAGGGAGGCACTTTTAGCCATTGAACTATCCCCTGAAACAAACCTTTCAACTGCTAACTCCTGATGAATCCTGAAGACTGTAGAATGTGACCCCATGTGTGATAAGGTACAATAAAAAGCATCTTACCTTCTTACAGTATTAATCATAATAGATGCTACATTAATTAGGAGGTCTAAAAGCAAATAAAGTTGAGAATTACAAACTTATTACAATATTAACCAAATTTAATGTTTCATTTTAAGCAGGTTTCTCCATTGAGGATTTACTAGAGCCTTTGATGGGCTCATAATGAGGCAACTGCTACTTCGAGAACAACTTCCCAGGACCCTTGCAACTGGTTGTAGCCATCTGACTAGTTCTGCATGCATCCCTTCTAGGATGAGTTTTGTTTTATGAGTGGGTTTCCTCTTTCTCCTCTTTACTGTGAGGCCCCAGGGCATGAGATAAGCTGGAAGAGACCTTATCTCAAAATCACCAGATAGATCCTCTCTGATGATTTGCTTGCTGATTTCTGATTTGCTTGCTGACAGGAAAGCCAAAAACAAATAAATGCATATATAAAATAGAGGTATATATTTTTTATATGGAAGCACCCCATAAAAACCCCCAAATCCCAAACAAACAAACATCCTCGGAGCTACTCCATTAAAATGTCCATGTTAATTCGTTAGAATTAACTGACCATCCAGTTTTTACCATCAGTGTAAACCTAAAGATTTGTTCCAAATATTTCTCTCAGTGTGTCTTGACGTCAGGAGTCCTCTTCCTTCTCATGGAATTATGTTCTGTGTGGATCATTCTGGAATAGTTTAGCATTATACCCAAATCTCAGATGCTGACAAGGACGAGACCTGGACATAAAGGCCTCTGGACAAATAACCTTGCTTTCAGGAGAGCTGAAGGGTGGAGGGGAGGACCCTGGGATCACAGACATTTGGAGATGCTGCTGCTGCCTTTTGATCCCATGAAGCACATTTTGAGTTTGCCATCAAATGTTTACTGCCAAAATAATGAAAAGCATTAGTCAGAAGACAAGCACCAAACAGCCCAGCATAAAAGTCAGCCATGGCCATAAAGCCGCATTTGCCATTATGGGTTCCCATAGTGCAAAGAAACATTTTTTTCCTCTACAAAAGATATAACTATATGTCTTCTGATTTTATGGGCTGCAGATTACTCTAATTATCATAAAAAATTACTACCGCTAATAAAAATTCTATTATAAGTTACTTATAGTAATCTCCAGGGTACTACACTTAGCCAAGAAAAGGTTGTAATTACGTTTCACAGCCGGAGAGTTTGTTTCTCAAAACTCTCAAAGCCCTAGCTGTGTCTTTTAACACCTTGACTATTTGCCAGCCTCCAGCCTTTTCTGCCACCTCCTCCCAGCCTTTGGTCAAAGGTCTCCCTGTTGTTTTCATTTTGCAGGATGTGGTTTGAGCCTAGAATAATGACCCGTCTTGGACGCAAATGACGCAAATGAACTTTGAGAATTACAAATATCTGGGTGGGTTCCTCCTCCCCTGGGGGCCTGAGTATGTCAGTGGAAGGATGTAATAGAAGGGAAAACCAAACTACCCCCGCCCAAAGGGAAACGTGCTTTGTAAAATTGGTGGAAGCTACTGGGTGTTCATGCAAAACACAATGCTTGGTTTTTTTTGTTTGACAAGACAACAATTGGTGTTTTCCCTTTTATAATGACTATTTTTCTTGGAATTGTCATCTCTGAGGGTTGATGACTCTTCAATGACCTTACAAATGCTTGCCAATGATACCAATGCTAACTGGCAATTTCATTACCCTCTCCCTTCCCAGTCCTCTCTCTGGCTGGAATTAAATATCAAAATAAGATGCTCTCTCACCAGGCCCAAATGACGTAGCAGTAAATAACCTCCAAGTCTAAGGAATTAAGCTAAAGTTGGAACGGTGGTCATCCTCCTAAATAGGGTTTGCAATTGCTTTTGCGAAGAGTGAATCAACAGTGTAATGAATAGGCCTAGAAAATTAAATACCCCGTTGGAGTTGCTTTAAAATAAGCAACTTATTTCTGCCATGACTTGTGGCACATTAATTACCCTCAGTAAGGGGGAAAGTATGTCTCAGGGTTTTGCTGGCTCATTTTGAAGAGACACTTTGGAGTTGGACTGTCCAGGGAGGTTCTGGGTGAGGGTGCTTGTGGTCAACAAAGATGGGGGCGGATTGGTGCAGAGTTCTCTGCGTCTAGGTCCTCCAAATACTCTACAACCACAGTGTGACCTCCTAATAGAGGTGAACATCATTATACACTGACATATAATCCCAGATAAATTTGTTTCAATTTTTAAGAAACGGAGAAAGAAGATTGATGGGGAGTTTTCTCTTTTCCTTTTTTTATGCAGACAATCTTGAGCTTGGTTCTGAATTAAGGGAGTGGATATTTGTTTGAAAGAAAGCTCTACAGGTTCTGTCTCCTCCAATAGATCACAAAACTCATCAGGATAGGATGAATTGGAGTAGCTAGAGAAGTCCTGAGATGAGTGAAATGGTGAGAAAGAATGTCCCAAAAGAGAACTGTCAATTCCAAGATAACAATGACCTGGAAGATTACAGGGTGTCTGTTTTTATACTACCCTCCATAGACTCATACATGGCAACTCTGTCTTCCCCCAAAGAATAGGTCTTTTCCAGTAAGTGTCACCTTGGTATGTGGAACATAGGCGATTGAAGTCCTTTGAGCCTCTGGAGAAATTGTTTCAATTATTTCAAAAATGCAGATTTACCTAGATTCCAGTATATCTCTGGAAACAACTTTTT
>PVKC010012239.1:9710-24141 GCA_004027635.1 Crocidura indochinensis
AAAAAAAAAAAAAAAAAAAAAAAAAAAGAAAGAAAGAAAGAAAGAAAACTAAGGACAACGAAAGACTAACTTTGTTTTCCCATTCAAATTCAGCCCACATCTGACGGAACTCAGCATCAGTACAAGTTGCAGGCTGAATGTAGTCCATGATGTCAATGTGAATATCACTGAGGACCACACAATTTCTGTCACTTGCTGCTCCAGAGACATCATACACTGTAATACGTAACAAAAAAGACCACGATTAAAAAGCAAAATTTAAAGTTTGTATACACACACATACACACACTTTTTTGGCCACACCTAGCAGCACTCGGGTTACTTCCGGTTTCCGGTTCTGACCTCAGAAATCGTCCCTGGCAGGTTCAGGGAACTATATGGAATGCGGGGAATCGAACCTGAGTCTGTCCTGGGTAGGCAGCATGCAAGGTAAACGCCCTACCGCTGTGCTATTGCTACGACTCCAAGTTTGTATATTTCTAAATAATGATACTAATATTTATATAGTGCTTATTAAATAATGGGTTCTGTCCTAAATGATTGACAAATTCCTTGATTAATGCTTTTATTTAGCCTATTTTCCTCAGAGATGAGGAAACATAAACAAAGAGAAGTCTGAGCTAACAACTAACTATAGGTAGAAGAAAAGCAAAGTGTTTGCCTTGCAAAGGCTAACAAAGATTCTACCCTCAGCATCCCATAAGGTACAAGGAGCCTGCCAATAGTTACCTGAGTGTGGCTGGGTATGTCCCCTCCACAAAAACAAGACAAAAAAAGAAATTAAAATCAGTAATTGGGGCCAGAGAGATAGCATGGAGGTAGAGTGTTTGCCTTGCATGAAGAAGGACGGTGGTTCAAATCCCGGCATCCCATATGGTCCCCTGAGCCTGCCAGGAGCGATTTCTGAGCATCGAGTCAGGAGTAACCCCTGTGCGGTGCCAGGTGTGACCCAAAAATCAAAAACAAAAAAACAAAAGAAAAAAATCGGTAGTGATGGTGGGGCCAGGATACAAACCTGGTAGGTAATTATATAACAGCAGCAAAATTTGGCACTCTTAGAATATATACAAATATTAGTATTCTTATATTAGTGCCTAACTAGTACTTTTAAATGAGTGCTGTTGAGCAATAGTAATTAATGACCTGGGGCCGGAGTGATAGCATTGCAGTAGAGTGTTTGCCTTACACGCTGCCAACCCAGGATGGACCCAGGTTGGATTATTGGTATCCCATATGGTCCCCAGAGCCTACCAGGAGTGACTTCTGAGTGCAGAGCCAGGAGTAACCCCTGAGGTCACCGGGTATGACCCAAAATCAAAAAAAAAAAAAAAAAGTAATTAATGACCTTAATTTTTCCACATCAGAAAGCTGGCTGGATCCTCTTTGCTTGCCATTACCCCACTATCTACTTTCAAAGAAATTGAGGTTACCAAAAATAAGTTTCTTTACATTTTAGCTTCACATCAAAAATAAATGTATTGTTTGTTAAATCTGTTCAAACCTCCCTACTTTCTAAATAAGTGTTACTGCCATAAGTTTATATATCCCTGCTAGCTGTGATCCCTTCCTTAGATTCAGGATCTCACTCTGTTAATCACTAACTCTTTCACACTCAATTTCTTTTTAACCTTTGTATTCACTATTGTTTTTTTCATGTCAGAAGGGTCATGTGCCGACGTCATAACAAGGTTGAAGGGAGGCACATATCACACAGACATGTGAAAATCCAATCATCATGCTTATGAACCGGAAAAGGATCGTATTCACTATTTTTTTGTTGTTTAGTTTTGATTTTGAGGGGCTATACCCAGGGGTGCTCAAATTTTCCCCCAGCTCTGTGCTTAGTATTCAGAGGATCAAACCAGGGTCAGCAACATACAAGCTAAGTGCTTATATCCCAGTACTAGCTCTCAGGGCCTGTATTCACCACTTTCTTCCTTATAGTCTGAAAACTTATTCAAAACTATCTCACTTAAAAAAATAATGTTGGGGCCAGAATGACAGTACAGGGGCAAGGCGTTTGCCTTGCATGTGGCTGACCCCGGCTGGTCACCTGGTATCCCATATGGTCTCCCAAATTTGCCAGAGCCAGGAGTAACCCAAGTACCGGATGCAGCCCAAACACCAAAAATAAAAATTTTAATAGGATCTCCCTTACATTAGTGTAAATTTCTGCCAATAGGACCCTGCTTTGATAAGTACAAGAAAGAAGAATTTTATCTACTTTTATTTCTTAGGTTCTGAAATAGGGAACTCTGATTTTACTTTTTCATTCAATTTACTAGTGTCAAAATATTAAATCATGCAACGCACAGTTCCTCAATGGCTCTATTTGATATTCAGGATCAAGTCTAAAATTCTTAGCATGACAGGTAAACTTCCTAATATACCTCCATTGGGCATTCTAAACCTAATATACCTCCATTGGGCATTTGTTCCAGTTGAATCCTTGCTGATCTGCAGAAAACTTACGGATCTTTCAAAACCTAGTCAAGCATTAACTCCTCATGAAACCTTCGCTAACCTTACCTCCCAACTCCCAAGCTGCTATCAAAGAACTGACTAAACTCCATAAATCTGCATACTTAGCAGCAGAACATCAACCCTTGATAATTTTACTTTCCTTAATAAAGCCTTTGACTTAACATTTATTCCCCCAATCTTTATGCAGAACATAGAAATTAGCCCATAATACACTGTGTTACAATTATTATATATATTTACTTCTCTCCTTTTGCTTCAGTCCTCAGCTCCTTGCATATAGAAACTCTATCTGCATCATTTCTGTATATTCAGAATATATAACAATGCTTAGAAGTATAGCAGGTGCTTCATAAATAATAAATGAATAAATAAATAATGTATGAATTCAGGTCCTTAAGAACTGACAAATGCCTACTACAGAAATTCTTTTTTGTGGGGAGGAATTGGGTATTGGGGCCTCCTAGGCAAAGTTTAGTAAGTCCCGGAGCGCCACTGGTGGTTCTTGGTCTACCAGGACATAGATTTGTATTCTTTTTTTTTTTTTTTTGGTTTTTGGGTCACACCCCGGCAGTGCTCAGGGGTCACTCCTGGCTCCATGCTCAGAAATTGCTCCTGGCAGGCACGGGGGACCATATGGGGCACCGGGATTCGAACGGATGATCTTTTGCATGAAAGGCAAACGCCTTACCTCCATGCTATCTCCCGGGCCCCCCAGGACATAGATTTAAGGATGAGATGTGTCACCTTTACAATGCTAGGGGTCTCCAGGGCTATACCCAGAGATGCTCAGGAAAACATGTGGTCCTGAAATGTGAAACTAGATTGAGTATATGTAAGTACCCTAAATGCTGCACTGTCTCTCAACCCTAGGAATTTTTTAATTGAAAAACTAAAACATTGGGACTGGAGCGGTAATGTAGTGGTATGGCGTTTGCCTTGCAAACAGCTGACCTGGGGACAAACCTCAATTTGATCCCTAGCGTCCCATATGGCAAGGAGTAATTTCTGAGCACATAGCCAGAAGTAAACCATGAGCATCATCAGGTGTGGCCCCTTACCCCCCCAAAAACCTAAACCATGACTAAAAGAGCAATAAGCAGTTTGGGTTTTACCTTGCAAGTGGCTGATCATGGGTTTGGTCCCTGGAATCCATTATGGTCTAAGCCTGCCACTAGTGATACCTGAGCACAGCAGGATATGTCCCCCAAATTAAAATATCATATAATTAAAAAATAATTCCTTACCTATATTGCCAAAAATTATTCCATTTTCTGTTGATGCTACTTTGACATTAGCTTTAATATTTGCAAAATCATGAGGTGCAAGAGTCAAAGGAGATGGCTTTTCCACAAGTTTCAGATCCCCTAAAAAAGGTTAATATGGTTAAAAATTCATTTTTAACCTATAAAATAATGAAGTCTTAAATATATGCAGCTAATAGCTTCTAGCAAAATAATGAAGATCACTATTCAAATACTAGGAATATAAAAATAATTCAGTGTATTTTTTTTTTTTTTTTTGGTTTTTGGGCCACACCCGGTGATGCTCAGGGGTTACTCCTGGCTATTCGCTCAGAAGTCGCTCCTGGCAGGCACGAGGGGCCATATGGGGAACCGGGGGATCGAACTGCGGTCCGTCCTAGGTTAGCGCAGTCACCTTACCTCCAGCGTCACTGCCCGGCCCCCTAATTCAGTGTATTTATATCAGTATCTTTTCTTTTAAAAGTAGCTTTCTCAGAGTAATTCTGTATTTAATTTGTGTACATTTGTGTTACTTTGGGCATACCATTTTATTTCAATGTTTGAATATAAACTTCTCAAGAAACTTAAATCTTTTTTTTTTTTTTTTTTTTGGTTTTTTGGGCCACACCCAGTGACGCTCAGGGGTTACTCCTGGCTATGCGCTCAGAAGTCGCCCCTGGCTGGCCTGGGGGACCATATGGGGCACGGGGGATCGAACCGCGGTCCGTAGCGCGGTAAGGCAGGCACCTTACCTTCAGCGCCACCGCCCGGCCCCGAAACTTAAATCTTAAACTAATACTCTATTTGAAAGAAAGATTAAACAATATGCAGAAAGATTTGAAAATTCCTACAGAAGTTGTTAAATGAGCATTAATTTATGATGAGGTTTATAGTACAGAAGAAAGGTGTTCCTTAATATCTCAAAATCCCATGAGTTTTGTTTAAACTTAAGGAATTTTTTAGAGGGCCTGTGATAATATAAATTTACATTTTCCAACTCCAGAGTATTATGTAGAAATAGTGTATCTATTTTACTAACAAGAAAAATGACGTTTCCTTCATGTTACTTTGTTTGATAATAATACTACTTTGGCCATATGTGCTATAAGTTTTGAACTTAGAGAACTACTTGGTAAGCCTGTACTTTTAAATTGCTATAGAGTTCAATAAAAAAAGCCTGCATCTGAATATACCAAGAAGATAAATATGAGCTATCGTCAATTCAGAAAATTAAAGTTGAAGTATAAACTATAGTTGTAAAACTCAGTTTTGATCACAAATGTTACAAGCTCAACAGATCTGTTACAGTAAAACATCCATATTTTCCTTAATAATCTACCATAATATATTTTCTTTATAATAAATTTTCTCACCTAGAGTAGCTAACTCTAATGTGCAGTTCTGTAAAGTATCACTGGTTTGGTTCACAACAAGTACATCAAGGACGATATCATATTGATTGACATGAACATAAGCTTCTGCATATACAGGATCTGAGAAACCTGTCAATTGAGTGACCTGTCAAACAAACAAACAAACAAAAAAAGAGATAATCAAATGACTGATAAAATTTAGCCAACCATATCCTAAAATGGGTAAGTTTGGTAGGCGATTATGGGCTTAGACTAGACAAAAAAAATTATAAATAGTGATAATACAATTGTTTTGTAATAGTTGAATCTGAAAATAATTAGAACTGAAATAAGGAATAGGTCTAACAGTGGCAGAAAGAAAGACGATGGACATATTGAGCAAATACATTGAACATTATTCTAACTTAGGAACTGAATCAATTTAGATACTTCAGTTTAATCCCTTAATATCTAAATTGAGTCCTTGTGCACCAAATTTTGGATCCAAATAAAATTCATATCATATTGTAGATTCAACCTAGAAAACTGCTGTCCAGAAACTTTAGCTCAGGAATAAATAGGTCAGATAGCAAGAAATGTATATAATGCTAGAAAATTTAAGAGTTCCCCAAAACGTTAGGGACACTCAAATATGATTTTTTTTTGTTTTGTTTGTTTCTGGGCCCCACTCCTGACTCTGCAGTCAGGAATTACTCCTGATGGTGTGTAGGAGACAAGATGAGGTGCTGGAGATAGAACCTGAATCACACTTTGCAAGGCTAGTGCCCTATCTGTTATACTATCTCTAGAGATCCCAAAGTACAGTACTTTAAAACATAATATTATTATTAAAGTCACATCTAACAATAGATAAACTAGAGACAACAAAATTCTTTATCCAGCATATATGAAGAACTCATAATTCAACACACAAAAAAATAAACTGAAAAAATGAGCAAAGAACTTAAATATATTTCCAAAGAAGGTCTAAAAATGATTCAAAAGCAAATGAGGTGATATTCACCATCACTAATAATTAAGAGAAAAACAAAAATCACAGTGATATCTCAATTTATAATTCACAGGATAGTAACTATAAAAAAAACCATAAAAAAAGTGTTGGCCTTGGGGCCGGGAAGGTGGCGCTGGAGGAAAGGTGTCTGCCTTACAAGCGCTAGCGTAGGACGGACTGTGGTTCTATCCCCCGGCATCCCATATGGTCCCCCCAAGCTAGGAGCAATTTCTGAGCTCATAGCCAGGAATAACCCTTGAGCATCAAATGGAGGTAGCCCCCCCCCCCAAAAAAAAGAGTGTTGGCCAAAACTACAATTCAAAAATTCCTTCTCACACCTATATTCACTACAGTGCTTTTTACAATAGCCAGACTCTGGAAAGAACCGAGATCCCTTCAATAGATGAATGCTAAAGAAACTGTGGTACATCTATACAATGGAATATTATGCAGCCGTCAGGAGAGATGAAGTGTTGAAGTTTTCCTATACATGGATGTACATGGAATCTATTATACTGAGTGAAATAAGTCAGAGGGAGAGAGATAGACACAGAATAGTCTCACATATCTATGGGTTTTAAGAAAAATTAGACATTTTTGCAATAATTCTCAGAGACAAAAAGAGATGAGGGCTGGAAGGTCTATAGACGCTCATGATATGAAGAGTGATGATTGCAGTTAGAGAAATAACTACATTGACAACTATCATAACAATGTGAATGAATGAAGTAGAAAGCCTGTCTCAAATATGGGGGTGGGGGTGGGAAGGAGGGAGATTTGGGATATTGGTGAAGGGAATGTTGCAATGGTGAAGGTGGGTGTTCTTTATATGATTGAGACCCAACTACAATCAATCATATTTGTAATCAAGGAGTTTAAATAAAGATAAAAATAAAATTAGTGTTAGCAAGAATATACAGAAAATGGATCCTTGTGCTCTGACAAAATGTAAAATAGTGCAGCTGTTTTGTGGTACTATATGACAGGTCCTAAAAAGTTAAGGCTGAATTTCTCTATGTCTCTATGATCCAGCAAATCTACTTCTGGTTAATCCAAAAGAAACAAAAGCAGACACTTTACAGATATTTGTATGACACACGCATTATGCACAATAGCCAAAAGGTATACAAAAAATACAAATGTCCTTCAGTGGTTAACTACATAAACAAAATGCACTCTACACATACATACACACACATAACAATTATGCAATCTTAAATACAGAAGTATAAAATAGAATAGTGATTGGCAGGGATTAGGGAAGAAGGGACGAGAGAGAGTATGCGAGTATGCTTGTGGATACTGTGCTACAGGGATTTTTTTTGTTTGTTTTTTTGGGTCACACCCGACAGCACTCAGGAGTTACTCCTGGCTCTGTACTCAGAAATCACTCCTGGCAGGCTTGGAGGACCATATGGGATGCTGGGATTTGAACCACCATGCACTACCTCCATGCTATCTCTCTGGCCCTGTGCTACAGTTTTGTAAGATAAAGTTCTGGAGCTAGATAGTAGAACAATAATGTGAACATATTCAGTGCCATTAAAATGAACAAAGTAAAAATATTTAAGACAGTGGGGCCAGAGTGATACTAGGGCATTTGCATGGCATGTAGCTAACCCAGATTTGATTCCCTGCACACCATAATCCCCTAAAACAGTCAAGAATGATTTCTGAGTATAAAGCCAGAAATAATCCTCGAGTATCACCAGGTGTGGCACCAAAATCAAAACAACAACAACAAAAAAATATGGCTAAGATGATAAATTTTATGTTGCATAAATTTACAGTTAATTTTTTTTTTAATTTTTTTTTCGTGGTTTTTGGGTCACACCCGGCAGCGCTCAGGGTTACTCCTGGCTCCATGCTCAGAAATTGCCCCTGGCAGGCACAGGGGACCATATGGGGCACCGGGATTCGAACTGATGACCTTTTGCATGAAAGGCAAACGCCTTACCTCCATGCTATCTCCTGGGCCCCTACAGTTAAATTTTTTAAATTTAATAAATATTTCAGGTGCCAGAGTGATAGCACAGCATAGGGTATTCATCCAGTGCACAGCCGACCTTGGACGAACCCGGGTTCAATTCCTGGCAACTCATATGGTCTCCCAAGACTGCTAGGAGCAATATCTAAGTGCAGAGCTAGGAGTAAACCCTGAGCGCTGCTGGGTATGGTCCAAAAACCAAAAAACAAAAACTTTATTTTTCTGATATGGGATGCCAGGGTTGAACCCGGATAAGTTGCATGCCACTGAACTAACACTTCGGTGCTTCAATTCCTAATTTTAAGGACGATAAAGTATTTTAATAGTATAGCAATTTTGCTACTATTTCTGAATAACAACATCAATTTGACTGTATGCTTATGTAACAAATGAAGAGATTTAACTAGATAAGTGATGCAAACTTAAGTTTTCAATCATTTTCCAAGTAAAAACTTAAGTGAAAATAAAAATGGCTTTGTTCTGTTTAAGAAAGCAGGGAACAGAGAAAGGAATATAACTTAATGTTAGAATGTAGGCGAGGCCCTGAGTTTAAGTCCTGCTATCAAAATAAAACAACAACAAAAAAATCTATAAAGTAGCAGGGAACAGAATCTGAGGTCAGACTGTGAGGTGACAATCATTTCCCTTTGGCTAACCTCCAATTCCCCTAGCTTTATGTCTCCATCTGATTCTAGCACAACTAGAACAAGCTATAAAATTATCTATTGGATTTACAGTACTGTCATATAGTAACATGCTTTATCAGCTTCTGGGCTTTGATTCATGTTTAATGAACCTATCCATCATAATAACTTGACAAACTGGTGTTGAAATTATTTTAAAATAAAAGGCAGGAGCAACAACTTCCTGATTTATTTTGCCTTCTTAAGTAGATTATTTATTTATTTATTTTTGGGCCACATCCAGTGACGCTCAGGGGTTACTCCTGGCTATGTGCTCAGAAGTCGCTCCTGGCTTGGGGGACCAGATGGGAAACCGGGTGATCGAACCACGGTCCGTCCTAGGCTAGCACAGGCAAGACAGGCACCTTACCTCCAGCGCCACTGCCTGGCTCCCTAAGTAGGTAATTTAATTAAACTACCCAAATATTTGACATTTTGCCACCTTGTTTAGTTTAGATGCCAAGGGATCTGCTGCTTCTTTCCTCTGTGTGTTTCCCATTGCTGCAAGCAAGCTCAGCTGAAACTGGTCTTCTTTGCAGTTCATTTCGTTCTTAGCAGTGAGTTGCATGAAGGCAATGGGGTCGTCAGGTTGTACTGTCACATTTCTCTTTTCAGATTCTTTCTGTGATGAGAAAACAACACACACATCTTTCTTGAATATGGGAAGACATAAAAGTAACTTTTTAATAGGGACAACCTTTGTGCAGGCTGAAAAAAAAAACAACTACTTTTTTAAAATATGCAAGATTGATATCTTACCTTTTGAGATAATTTCTCTTCTTCAAGTTTAGCAGATAACATATGAGAAAGGGACTCTCTGCATTCCTTATTGAAAATGTTATTCATTAAAGGTGAACATTCAGATAAGACTTTGAGACAAAGGGAAATTCGATCTACATCGTCATCTGTAATAGGCTTCTTAGGAAGAGAGGATTTTCCCAAATGAAGAATTGTGGCCATGAGCAACATAGCTTCAGCAACAAAAGACTGGAAAAGTAGAGAAATGAATTATTTACTGGCATGATCTCCAAATCCAATGTCACTGTATTATAAATCACACTGCAAGAAATAAATCTAATTCTTACTTCAATTAGATTTCAAATCCTTTAGATTTTATCTTTAGCTCTTTTTTTGTTTTTGGCCCAAACCAGGCAGTGCTCAGGGATTATTTCTGGCTGTGTTTAGAGATTACTCCTGGCAGGAACCATGTTTGGGGAGTTCAACCGGGGTCAGTCATGTGCAAGGTAAACAAACACCTTAACTCCTATACTATCTCTCTGACCCTCATAAAATCTTTTGGTTCCTTTCTCCCTTTCTAATTACCATTAACATCCACATAAACCATCAATATTGCTTTTAAGAAGGGGAAGAAAGGGTGGTAGGAGTCAACTATGAATGCTTTATTTTTTTCTAAATCTAAATACAGAAAAATTAAAAGATATACTTAACTAATAACTTCTCACTCTATTTGCTTCCTTATTCTACTTATTTATACTTATTAAGCAAATGAAAGTCAGATTCTTGACTTCAGCATACGTCAATATGTACATCAGCAAACATCTCTTAAAAATGAGTTTTCTATATAACACAAAATTGTTATTTTATCTGAGATATCTAACAATCCCAAAACATACTAAACTTAAATAAATCGTTCTAATTGTTACAAAATGTTTTATTTATTGTTGCCTTTTTTTGGGTTTTGGATCTCACCCAGCAGCGCTCAGAGGTACTCCTGGCTCTATGCTCAGAAATCACCCTGGCAGGCTCAGGGGACCATAAAGTATACTGGGATTTGAACCATCATCCTTCTGCATGCAAGGCAAATGCTCACCTCCATGCTATCTCTCTGGCCTCTATTGCCTTTTTTTTTTTAAGTCTAGGATCAGCTTCCCATATTGCATACATGTTTCTTTTAACTCCCATTTAATAAAGTTCTCCTTATTTATTTTTTTTGCGGGGGGGGGGGGTCACACCTGGTAGTGCTCAGAGGACCATATGGGATGCCAGGATTCGAACCACTGCCCTTCTGCATGCAAAGCAAATGCCCTATGTCCATGCTATCTCTCCGGTCCCTAAAGCAATCCTCCTAACTTTTTTTTTCCTATAATAATTATTTTGTAAAAGCATAGGCAGGCTGTTTATTAGAATGTTCTTACTTTGATTAGGGTATAGATATGCTATGCTTTATATTTCTTATAGATCTCATTAGGAGATATACCAAATCAGGCTATCCCTTGTGGGGAACAGGGACTATACCTAGCTCTGTGCTAAGGAGTGACCCCTGGCGTTCTCAGGGGACTCTATATAGTGCTAGGAATTTGAATCATGGTCAGCCACATGCAAGGCAAGTGCCTTAACTCCTGTACTCCCTTTCTAGGCCTGTATTGTATGATTACCTGATGCTGCTCTTATTTATTTACCTAATTATGTATGTATGTATGTATGTATGTATATATGTATGTATGTATTTTTGCCACACCTGGTGGAACTCCAGGCTTATCCCTGGCTATGTGCTTTGGGATCATTCCTAGTGGTGCTCAGGGGACCATGAGTATCAGGGTTTGAACATGGTTAGCCAAAGAAGGCAAGTATCTTACTGTACTATCTCTCTGGTGCATGTTGCTGAAATTTTAATCCTTATTGTGCATCAGTCATTTTACTTTCAATGCAAATCTTCTATGACCTTCTTTCTATATGTATGGTCTTCATATTCAAGTTCCTTCATATGTCGCCTAATTTCAAAAAGTCCTCCACAAGTGAAATACAACTAATTCTTTTAAATTAGTCAGCATTATAATACTTACTCCAAGGCCTTGCCAAATTATTTAAGGCTGACTATATAGATATATATAAATGTTTGTATATATAGTTATATGTAAGTAAGAAAAATATTACTTATCATGTTTATCATTATACGTATATAATAAGTATATATCTATATGCAAATATTTTTTAAAAAGCTACTAAAAGTATATATTCAAGGTATATATAAGATAGTGACAGAACTTAACGAGAAAAAAGATCTAACTCCATCAAAAAATGGGGAGAAGAAATGAACAATTTCTCAAAGAAGAAATACAAATGGCCGACAGGCAGATGAATAAATGTTTGACATCACTAATTATCAGGGAGATGCAAATCAAGACAACAATGAGGTTCTAGCTCATGCAGCAGAGACTGACGCACATCACAAACAATAAGTACAATCAATGCTAGAGAGGATGTGGGGAGAAAGGAACTCATTCACTGCTGGTGGAATGCTGTCTAGTCCAGTCTTTAGGGAAAACAATATGGAGATTCCTCAACAATTGAAAATTGAACTTCCATATGATCCAACTATACCAGTCTTAAGGATATACCCTAGGAACACAATAACACAATACAAAAATCCCTTCCTCACACCTATATTCATTGCAGCACTAATTATAATAGCCAGAATCTGGAACCCATCCAGATGCCCTACAAGAGATGAGTGACTAAAGAAACTGTGGTACATATACATGAAAGAACACTATGCAGCCATCAGGAAAAATGAAGTCATGAAATTTTCCTATAGATGGATGGACATGTAAACTATTATGCTAAGTGAAATAAATCAGAAGGGGAGAGAGGAGGGGGAGAGAGAGAGAGGAGGGGGAAAGAGAGAGAGAGGAGATAGAGAGGTGAGAGAGATCCATCTAGTTTCTTGGATATTTCATTCAACAAACTTCACTGAGCTTATCTCTATGAGAGAGAGAGAGAGAGAGAGAGAGAGAGAGAGAAACAGAATAGTTTCATCTATGGGTTTTAAGAAAAATAAAAGACATTATTGTAATAATACCCATAGACAATAGCGATGAGGGTTGGAAGGACTGGCTCACAGTATGAAGCTTACCACAAAGAGTGGTGAGTTTAGTTAGAGAAATAACTACACTGACAACTATCATGACAATGGTAGTGAGAGAGAGAAATAGAATTCTTGTCTCAAATACAGGCAGGGGGTGGGGGAGGAGGAAGATGGGGGGCATTGGTGATAGGAATATTGCACTGAAACCCAACTACAAATATGGTTGTAATCCTGGTGTTTAAAGATATTAATAAAAAAAATAAAACGAGAGTTGGAGAGGATACTGAGAAAACCTCCTTATACACTTAATGGTAACTAAAGTCCTAAAAAATTTCAAATGGAGAGGAGAGAAATAGTTTTTATTATATAACTCCCTGTTAAAAATATTAAAACTTCATCAGGGCCCGGGAGATAGCATGGAGGTAAGGCGCTTACCTTTCATGCAAAAGGTCATTGGTTCGAATCCCGGTGCCCCATATGGTCCCCCGTGCCTGCCAGGAGCAATTTCTGAGCATGAAGCCAGGAGTAACCCCTGAGCGCTGCCGGGTGTGACCCAAAAAAACCAAAAAAAAAAAAAAAAAAAAAAAAAAAAAAAAAAAAAAAAAAAAACTTCATCAAAAAATAAAATATTTACAACTCTACTACTAAAAGGTTCCTTTTTCAAATGGAGGCAAATTACATTTAAGTAAACACAAACTGAGAATTCATTACCAGTAGAAATGAGCGAGGAGTGACCCCAGTCAGGATCATCTCTGAGCAGAGCCAGGAGTAACCCATAAGCACCGAAAGGTGTGGTCAAACCCCCCCCCCCAATTTTTTTTTCTTCAGGCAAATAATAAAATAGAAATATGAATTTACAAAATGAAATGGGAAACAACATAAATGATAACTATGTGGATAGATTAAAAAATCTCTTTCTAGGAAGCCAGAGTGGTGTCGCAAGTGGTAAGGCATCTGCCTTGCGCGCGCTAACCTAGGACAGACTGCGGTTTGATCCCTCGACTTCCCATATGGTCCCCAAGCCAGGGGCGATTCTGAGCACATAGCCAGGAGTAGCCCAAGTGTCACCGAGTATGACCCAAGCCCCCCCACCAAAAAAATCTCTTTCTAGGATTGGAGAGTTAGTATAGGAGTCAAGACACTTGCACTGTGTGCATTGTATGTGGTCATTCTCAGTTTTATGCCCAACACTGCATGTGGTCTCTGAGCATGGTCAGGAGTGGCGCAATTCCCCCATGCAAAATAAATTTTAAAAATTCCCTGACAAAAAAGAAAACTTTAAAGTAAAACCCCTTACACATATCTTCTTAGAAGCTAGTATAAATAATGGTTATTACTTTTGTCAATTTTATAGTCATATTTTAATTACCATGTCCATTTTCCCAATTTAACCACAAGGTCTTTCATGATAAGAAACTGAATATTTACTTTTGTGTTCCTGACAATCAGAGCTCAAAATTAATTTGTTGGGTTAATGTAGAAAAGAAGTAAACTTACATTTTGCTTTTTCTTTTCCTGAACCAAAGCTACATAGCGCAAAGCAATCTTGGTCAATGTTGTGGCAAGGGAGGCAGCAACAAAAAAATCTCCATCCAGAAGAAATCCTCTCAGGGGAGGTCTATAAAGCAATCACAAGAAAATGAAACTCATCAACTTCTTGAACAGCAAGAAGCTTTCAAAAAGATTCAAGTGAACTGAGAATATTGATGGCAGAAAATGTTCATTGGTGAAGGTTGTTGTACACGGTATAACTGTATCTGAATCCTAAACTACTTTAACTGTGAGAAAAATTGTATTATGAACAACCATGTAACCATGGTGTTTAAATAACAAAAGTAAGCCCATT
>PVKC010012240.1:0-23953 GCA_004027635.1 Crocidura indochinensis
TTTTGTCTCTGAGAATTATTGCAAAAATGTCTTTTATTTTTCTTAAAACCCATAGATGAGTTAGACTATTCTGCGTCTATCTCTTACCCTTTGACTTATTCCATTCAGCATAATAGATGTCTTAAAAATATAAATAGTAGTTCAATATATAAATTAATATCTTTAATTGCATTGCAGACGTATGGAATGAAAATTAATTTTTAATGGACATATTGTGGTTTGTGCAAATATTAAGGCTGACTTCATTAAAGAGACTCAGTGACAAAACAGAGTAACTTGAGTTCAAATAGGTCTGAATATAACTGGAATGGTTTAGAGTTCCAATTAGTGTTGAAAGCTTGTTTTCAATGTTGTAGAACTTGATTCAAATTCCTAGTATCACACATGGTCCTCTGGGTACTGCCAAGAATGATCACTAGACACAAAATCAAGAATGTGAATTGAAAACTGACAGGTGTGAAAAAGTGATTTTAAAATAAAAATAAATAGAGGCTGGAGAGATAGTACAGTGGTAGGGTGTTTGCCATGCACATGGCCAACACAGGACAGATCTGGTTTGATCCCCGTGTCCATATGGTTCCCCAAGAGGGGACGTTTTATCTTCATTTTTGCCTAAAAATTTTTTAAATGATGCTATTTCTAACAAAGCAAAGTCCAGAGAAATACTTAATAGTTTTATGAATGGTAAACTTTAGTATTAATATTCAGACCTATTTCTGTCTCAGAGTTAAAACTGTGTTATAAAATACAAAATAAACTTATCGGGGCCAAAGAGATAGCATGGAGGTAAGGCGCTTGCCTTACATGCAGAAGGACCATGGTTCGAATTCTAGCATCCCATAGGGTCCCCTGACCCTGCCAGGAGTGATTTCTGAGCATAGAGCCAGGAGTAACCCCTGAGCACTGTCGGGTGTGACCCAAATACCAAATAAATAATTTAACAAATAAAATTATTTCATTGCCTTTGGAATAGTATTTCTATTTGATTACTATGGATTAAGTGAATTATTATAATAGTTTTAGGGATTTACTACCTGAATATATGATCATATCATGTTTCCCAGTGACATTATAACTAATATCTAAACTAGGTGTGCTCCGCATACCTAGATTGTAAGTAACAATTATAAGGTGTTTAGTCTTACTGAGTAGTTCTTTGTGTTTTACTAAATTCTACTAATTGCAGAGCAATAGCACAGCTGGAAGGGCATTTGCCTTGCATGTGACCATTGTGAGTGAGTTCAATCACCTGCATCCCATTTGGTCTCAAAACCTGAGAGTTGAAAGTTGTGACCCAAAAACTAAAAAAAAGGAAAAATCTTTAAATTCAAGTTTGGGGGCCCGGGAGATAGCATGGAGGTAAGGCGTTTGCCTTTCATGTAAAAGGTCATCGGTTCGAATCCCGGTGCCCCATATGGTCCCCTGTGCCTGCCAGGAGCAATTTCTGAGCATGGAGCCAGGAGTAACCCCTGAGCACTGCCGGGTGTGACCCCCAAAAAAATTAAATTCAAGTTTGGATTTTTATAAAATGCCCTACTAGGCATTCAATAGGCATCACAAGTGGTAATGGTGCAAAAGTCTACACATATTATGGTGCTAAGGCCTATACCATGCTAAGACCTAGATAGATAGATGATAGATAGATAGATAGATAGATAGATAGATAGATAGATAGATAGATAGATAGATAGATAGATGATAGATGATAGATAGATATCTTCTTTATATATAAAAACTCATATACTAAGAAGATATCTACATAATATAATTTCAGCTAAAGAACTATGAGTATGTTATTAAATGTTCCACATTATTGTCCTCTTTCACAACACTTGGTAAATCTGAATTCTGATGTACAAATATGAAGCTAAACAGTTATTCTAAATATTTTGCTTTTCACAAATCTGTCTGTATTGCCATGATGAAGAAGGCAACTGAGATTCTGTTGGATACGTGTTGTGTATGAACAAATGTAATCTTTGCAAAAATATATTTCAGGCTTAGAAAGGGAAATATGTGACTGAAAGTATTTATCAAAGAGGATGTGATTTGCTAGCCTGACATCATATTCCTATTTTTGTCCTTACTTTTGACATCTATTTATATAAGAAGCAGTTATTGAGCTAATTGATTAAAAAATGACTAAATAAAATAGGATTATAGGAAATAAAAGATTGAACTCAAAACTCATCAAACAAATTCAAATTTATTATTGAGGTTAGTTCAATCTAGAAGATAGAAATGTTCTCTCTTCCTATTCCTGGGTAGCCTTTTAGATATTTATATTTGACTTCTTTCAATAACTGATTTAACTAATTACAGAAAAATATTTTCAAGCTGGTAAAATCTAATCTTAATATCATTTTCTCCATCAGAAAGAAAATTGCCTTCTTTATCTTACTAATATGCAGGAAAAGGTAGAATTCCACTTGCTAAGCAATAATCAACACACAGAGATCAGTTCTAATGAGGCCAGGGTCATGTAGTAAAACTGCACATATGCCAATTAATTTCATATGTAGAAAATAGTCCTTGGCTGCTCACTGATTTTTACTGGGCACAAACTCATAAGGCAGCATGTATTAGCCAATGTTAATATCTCAGCTGGAACATTCTACCTTTAGCTAAGAAGGGGGAGGTGGGTCTTCGAGTTGAAGGCCTTTCCCATTTGGCAAATTAGGTCTTTATGTAAGTAAGGAGAATGCTTGAAGGGGTCAGTTGGCTTAGTTACATTTGAAAATGTAGAAATTGAAATGAAAAAGTGAAAATAATTTGTAAAGTACAGTCATCTTTTTTCTTTTCTCTCAACTATAAAAACTCAGTACTATTTTACTAAAAAAAAAAAGTGTGTCTTTGCATAGTAACTCTATGCAGTAAAAAAGTGATATTCCAAATGTGGTATTATAAACAATTACACTCCTCCCCCTTCCCACACGCATATGTCTTTTTCTATAGGTATACATTCTTTTTGTAAAGTGAACAACTGTGACAGGTTATTATAAAGAACAAAAATTATATGAAGATACATGTTCAAAGTTCCTTTTGCTCTTTTCTCATGCATAAGAAACTTTATGCTTAAAAATATTTAGGCAACAATATTGAGAAACTGCATCCATACCAAATTATTTTTATTAATTAATTTTCATAAATTTACCACACGTAATGAAATCCTAGATCGAATCAGTATTCTTTAAGATGACTTGATCAATTCTTTCACTTATTTAGGTCTCAAGTAAAATTTATCACAGACACTTTGATCATATTATAAATATTCACATTAATTTTCCAGCAATCTGGATTTAATCATTCCCATATTATGAGTTAATCTTGCCTTTTTATTTTGGTAAAGCCATATATTGCATAATCACTTCAGTCTTTTTTGTAAGATTGAACATGCTCAATTACATCAATTATTTTATTTATTAGTCATATATGGTTTGAATCTTCATTTTTGTCCTTACACTAGTATTACTAGAAATTCAAATAGCTAAATACCTAATCATGATAATTTCATAATTTACCTTATTACATATATTCTATATTGCATTTTATACTTTTTATATAGTGTATATTTAATTTTAATACAATATATTTCATTTATAATCTCCCTTGAAGACTTATAGTTTTATCATGTTCTCTAGGTATCTTTTACAAGAAAATTTCTTCTGCTTTAATCTGCCAACATTGTCAGATCACTCTTGCCAATAAACAAAGTTACAGCAGGTTGTATATTAAAGAAAGGTGTTAAACCAAAAACCATTCTAGTCTCAAGCTCAAGTCTATTTTTGTTTCAGCCTATTTCCCTGTTACACATTTCTATACCTTTGGAGAAAGGAACATTTTTGTTTGTTTGCATTTATTTTTAGTAAACAATATTGAAAACATGATGTCATTTTAGAATAATATTAAATGTTTTAATATTAAAAATATAAAACCTATACAATTTAATAATATTAAAAATACAAGACCTATAGTTTTTAAAGGTTCAATGTACTTTACAATTCCTACCATCAAAAAATAAAGTTCATTTATCCTAACTTCAAATCAGCTAGTCTTGAGTATTATTTTGCCCAATTTATATATGACATATCTGTAAGATATAGAATGTGTGTGTGTGTGTGTGAGAGAGAGAGAGAGAGAGAGAGAGAGAGAAAGAGAGAGAGAGAGAATTTATTTGGGGCCACACCCAATGATGATCTGGGGTTACTCCTGGCTATGCACTCTGAAAATCACTCTTGACTTAGGGGACCATTTGGGGCTGGGAGATTGAACCTTCGTCAGTTCTAGTTTAGTGCAGGCAAGGTAGTCGCCTTACTGCTTGCACCACAGGTCCGGCCACTATATGTGAGAATATAAATGACAATTATTGACACAAGATTCTTCTACAAAAGTATTTGGTCAAATCTATCATCTATGGACAAAAAGATGAGGAAATCTAAATCTTCGCTATTCATCATATTTGGTAGTACTAATTCCATATATTCAGAAAGTGCCCAAATTGTGTGAACATATTCATGTATATAAATCATTAAGTAGGTCCATCAAAAAATTAGACCTAGAATAATGTCTCTAGTAGCTTATGGAGAAGGGAATATTTTTACATTTGTAAACATTTATTCATTTTAATTGTTTGCTTGCCAAATAAGAGAAAGCAATAACATTACTAATCCATTATAAGAACTCTTGTAGAGGATATATACCAGTGGTGTTGAAAGTAATTGAAATTATGCTAAATTTAAACCAAGTATCTATACTTGTTTCTATACAAAACTCACTTGTATCTATATGAGTTTTCATTTAGATCACTATTTCTGTCTATAATTTTGATTCAGGAAGAAATATTCTATATTCTCTTTGTTTTTGTAATTTCATGAGCCTACAGTTTATATCAACTTTTCAACAGCCCAGAAAATGCCACATTTAGTTAAATATAAATATCATGAAAATGTTCAAGGAGAAAAATAACAAAAATTAAGTACATTTGTTACATCAGTAGTTGATAGATTGCATATGTGAAAATATATCAGTTAGATATTATAATATCTAGGATTTTAATGTTTTAACAACATTATGTTATTTTATTTTAAATCTGCATAAAATAGAATAGCCATAAATTTGAAACTTTATTAGTAAGTTAAATAGCTATCATTCTTTATCATTGAGTATCATTTGATATTTTGATATGTCTTTCAAATATCTTTAATGTTTCATAATGTTCATTAAATAATATCTTATTTTTAAGTAAAATAATATATAATGGAATCATTACAAAATTATAAATGCATGAAAATAAAGAATACATTAAAGGACATTGAGAAGTAAATAAAGGTAGTTTAAAATATTTAAAAACTTGAGGTATAATGAATTAGATGATTTTGGATAATTTTCAAAAAAGTAAACAGAACTATTTCCCTGACACCTTCTGATAAAAATTTACCCTGAAACTAATTGGAAACCCTGAATTATTTACTCATTTTGGATGACAGCAGATAAAAGTACATGAAAGACTCTTGATACATTAGTTTTTCAAAACAGAAACAAGCTTATCAAGTATTACAAGAAGATTAAAGACATGTAAGAGATATGCCTGAAAACCTAACATAATGGCACAGCAGAATAATATCTATATAAAATAATATCCATGTAAACATATTTAGTATGATTTTGAGAAGTAAACTATGTGATTATTGATGATAATAATATTAAATTACCTAATTCAAGGCATATATATAATTTGGGCTTTCCTTTTATTTTAACTTTGGTAAAAATTAATGTTCTGAATCTCAACTTTTGAAAGAATTTTGAAAGTGATTTGATACAAGTAACTTGGAGAAACCCTGTACCTCTTAGATAAAGGAAATTCCTTTTCCAATGACCCCAATATTTACTGTGCATCTGCAGGAATGGAAAAAAAAAACACAAATCATTTTTTTCATTAATATTATTTACTAATATATTTTTTATTGTTGATTTCACGGTGATAGTTTGGCAATTGAAGTGGATATCTCCATTTATTTTTTATTTTTTTTCTTTACTTTTCTTTTTTCTTCTTTTTTGAATGCTCACGGGATACTTTGACAGTGCTTTAGGTACTGTTGTGGTGCTTCACCCTCTCTTTTTCCCTACATCTCTCAAACCAAGGATGAAACCCTCTAGAAGGTCTCCATCCATTTCCGGAGTATTTGACTTTTTTCTTTTTCCTTTTTCTTCTTTCTCTTCTCCAGGTTATTACTTTTCTCCTCTTCAAACAAAACCACATAACTTGAACTAACTAGTCCGGCATCCCAATGGGGGGGGGGGGTAATAAGGGAAGTACCAAGACTAAGCAGTTGTAGGACCACCAAGTAGTTAGCTAGGCACAGAGGGGACCACTTATCCTGGCAGCCCCGGGGGTGAGGGAAGAGGACATGTGAGGTAGGATGGGAACGGAGACGAAGGGAAGGCAATTTGGTAAAGGGAAATCCCCTGATTTTATGTTAACATGTACCTAAAATATTATTGTCAACAATATGTAAGTCACTATGATTAAAATAAAAACTATAAAAAATCACATTATGAACCAATGGTACTTCAAATGAATATTAAAATAAGATTCTTTATAAGAGAAAAAAATGTAGCATTTTGACCAAAAATGCACTATTAAAATATACCAAATACATCTCAACAGAAAGCATTAGACTGAAAGAATAAATTTCCTGATAATATGCCTTATATTTAGGGTTATAGGATCTGGAATTACTTTATTTCTTAATTTGAAATAGCATATTTAAGATTAGGGGAAATATAACCAAGAAAAAGAGACTCTATTTGGATCTTTTAATATAATAAAATCAGTAGCAGTCCCTTCTAAAGTTCTGTTGATTTTTTTAATAGTTTTGTTATTTTTTTTACCCAGGTTAGGAATTTGTTTTAGAACATGGGAAATAGGTTGTGATTGATTCCTACTTTATTTTCTTTTCCAGAGAATATTGAGTATGACTAATTAATAAAGATGCTGTCAGTACTGTCTGTTTTTATTTTGTTGTTTTGGGTCTACACCCAGTTGTACACAGGGGTTACTCCTGGCTCAGCTCCCAGAAATCACTCCTGGCTGACTCAGGGGGCCATGCTGAGTCAATCCTGGTCAACACTGTGCAAATAAATGCCCTACCTCTGTGCTATATGACTTAAGCCCAGTTCCCAGAACTTTAATCAATTTATGCTTTTACCATGAATATTTTAGCAGAAAATTTTTTGTAATTTAGAATTCTATTTTTATTCATATTTTATAATGTATATTTATTACATATATAATTATAAATACATGCGATATAATTATAAATATAAATATACAATTTATAATATTTTACCAGAACTTTTGTACTTTAAAATTTTATTTTTAGTATCAATTTATTTTAATTATGTAGCATGCATATACTAACATTTACCCTTATTGAAAGTTACTATACTCCAGCATCAAGGTTCTCAAAATAATTCAGATATTTCCTTGTCAACTGTAGTACACTTCTTTTTTCACTCCTATAATTTTACCCTCAGTTGTAAATATGAGGCAGTAATGGAAGTCCACAGATTTGACATAATTCATTACTGTCAATTCACTTATTTTATCACATTCTATATGACACATGAGTGAGATCATCTAGTATTTATTATTTTTTCATTAACTTAATACTATATCCTCCAATTTTATACATATTTTTAATATTTAAAGATTTATCTTATAGCTGAAGTATTCTATTGTGTATATATTACATATACAAGTATATATATATCAGAACTTTTTAACATTTTTAACTTTTTAGCATTCATCAATAACTAGACATTTGGACTTTTTCCATATTCTGATTGTTAGACTAAGTACTTCAATGAATATAGTTGTACAAGTATCCTTTGTTAATTAATGATTTTGTGTTTTGGATGTAGGTGCCAAGAATTAGAATTGCTGGGTCAATAAAAGCTCTTTTATATTTTTCTAAAAAGAAATCTTTATACTGGTTTCTATAGAGACAAAAAAATAGTAATTTTATTCTATGTCTTATTTTAAAGATATAGTGTTCCTCTAAATTACTTTAGAATTCTAGCATTTATTATCCTGTATTTTATATTTTTCTTGTTGGCATTTATACTTGGAAAGATCTGTAGTAGCAATGGAAAATGAATAGGCTTATTGTCAAAATTAGAAAACGTAATAGACTTACCAATGAAAGTACAAAACTATACATGAAAGATGATTCCCTTCAAAAAGTCTAGAACAAAAAATAACTGTCTAATATGTGCATTAGACTTTCTTATACAATTTTGAGGTATTTTCCCATCAATTACCTTTATATTATACTTTGTATGCTGTGAGATGACTTATTTTGTGTGTCAACTATATTAAACTAAGAAATAGCCAGTTTAAAAAAAACTTTTTGCAATGATTTTGCATGAGATTAATATTCTATGAATTGATAAATTGATAAGATTGCAGGTGAACCATACAGATAAAAGTCATCCAATCAGTCAAGTATGTGCAGAATCTCTAAAGTATCAGGAAGGAAATTTTTTTCTATACTTCAAATGGAGATCTCATCTTTTCCTTTCCTCAGGCCTGTCCTTATTGTTGAGCTTTTGGAGTCAGGCTGGTATGTTCATCACTGACTTTCCTGATCCTCCATCTTGCAGATAAATTGTGAGATTTCTCACTCTTCATCCTAAACTGACTTCTGTAATAAATTGATCTGTAGATCTCTGACACATCCTGACTAGTACAGATGGATGAAGAATATGAAAGTGACCTCAACTATGTTGGTATAGGGCATTGCAAATAGAAATCAGGATGCCTGACTCAGGTAGGTTACTTTTTAAAATAAAATACAGTGTGTTGATCAAGATTTTAAAATCTATAACCTGTGTGACACTTAGATACATAAACAAAACGTTTCACACTTTTTTTTTATTTAAGTGAAGGAAACAGCCTTTATTCTGTTTTACTTATTTTTACTTTATTTAAAGGAAAGTACTTAGAGAGATGTGAGGGAAAAGATAGTAGTAGACTGCATTCAAGAGAGATGTGGCAGGCCAGATCCATAGCACAGTGGTAGAGCATTTGCCCTGCACACTGCCCATGTGGTTTGATCCCCTTCATCGCATATGATTCCCCATGCCTGTTGGGACTGTTTTCAGAGTTTAGAGCCAGATGTAACCCTTGGTCAATGCCAAGTGTGGCATCCCAAACAAACAAACTAACTAACTAGCTAACAAACAAACTAATAAAGAGAGAGTAAAAGAAGGAGAGAACATAGGCTTGTCCTCAGCAGTAAAAACTAACATAGGATATTTTCAAGGTTTCCTAAAATCAAGTTTTTGTTTAATAATTATGAATATAACATTTAAAATATGTAGTTTTAAAAATATATATGAGAGATGATGCTCAGGGGTTACTCCTGGCTATGCACTCGGAAATTGCTCCTGACTTGGGGGACCATATGGGACACTGGGGAATCGAACCATGGTTCATCCTAGCTTAGTGTGTGCAAGGCAAATGCCCTACTGCTTGCACCACCACTCCTGTCCCTTAAATATATTTTATTGAAGGTAGTCAATATAGTATGAAATAACGCTAGATATTTATTGATTTGGGACAATATGGGACTTGTCAATGCTTATCAAATTACAGAAACATGTTTTCATGTTTCTGAACCTGTGATTATATGTGCAAATTTAGAGTTTTAGAATTATTTTAGAGAAAAGATCTAGTGAAAGAGAAGTAATATGAGTTGATGCTGAGCACATGTCAATTAAAACAATGTCTAAGGTACTTTAGTATAATTGATTAATGTTCAATTTGGAGACCATATTGTCTAGGAACTAGAACTGAAAAGAAATATATGTTCCCACCTTTGTATAAGTCTAATCTTAACTCTGCTTAAAAAATAGTGTGCAAATGTTAGCAACCTAAGTTAAAATATTACTAAGTAAAACTGAAAAAATCTGAAAATTTTCTGTTCCAAGAAATTTTAGAAAAATCACCGATAAAGTCCAAACTCAACTTATTTTACTAAATTATTTTTTTTCTTTATAATCATGATGGCCAGGATATTCCTGTTCTGAATTCGGCAATCACTCCTGGGAGTGCTTAGTGAACCATATGGAATTCCCTGGATCAAAAACAGATGAGTTTGTACAAAGGAAGCACCTTACCTGCTGTACTTGCAGCATTTCTCCAGCTCAAACTCAACTTATTTTTTAAAAAGTCTACTAGTGAATTTTAATTTATAATGTTGCTCTCACAATACTTTCTATGTCTATGCTAACAGAAAAGCATAAGCAAGTCTTGTCATTCTTTTTTTGTTTGAGTCACAATACCCATATTTTAGTTACAGATGTATAAGTAATAGCATGATGTATTATATATAGCCAAATAGTTATGAACAAGTTTACTTAAAATTTACCAGTCACCATACCAAATTTTTTTTCTTGGGATGAAAACTTTGAAGACATATGCTTTTATAAACTCTTATATATGCAAAAACATTAACTTGTCACCATACTATAGTTTCAAGTCTGATTTATAAGAAACTTTGTACTTTGGCCCTGTTCACCCATTTTTCCAAATAGCTACTTTGAGCTTCTGGCAAACACCAATTTGTTCTGTGCGATGAAATCATGTTTTTTATTAGATTCCACATAGAAAAAAATATAATATTGTATTTTTGTTTTTCTTTCTGACTAGTTTTATTTAGAACAAAACCCTCAAGCTCTATTCATTTTTTGACAATGGCAAGGTTTTCTTTTTGTGGTTAAAATAGTATTGCTGTATCTATGTGTAATCAGACATATTTTATTTATAAAATCAACACCAGAGGTTACTTTAGTTGTTTTCACATTTGGGCCATTGTAAATAAAGCTGAAGTGATCATTTGGGTGCATTATGTCTCCTTGAGCTTTCATTTCCTTCTGATAAAAACCTTAAAGTGGAAATTTGAATCCAAGGTTATTTCAACTCTTAATTTTTTAGAACCTTTTCAGGTGTGCATAGTAGATATGCCAGTTTATGTTCCCACATAATAATAATAGTGCACCAAACTTTCATTCTCAGAACACCTTGAAGAACACCTACTTTTTTATTAGCTATTTTAACCCATGTAATTTTAATAGCCATTCCTAGTGATTTGTAGTGCAGGGCATTCTTTTCACGTGCCTTTTGGCCATGTGTATGTTTTCTACAGAGAAATGATCTTACTCAAATGCTTTACCTATGCATTGTTGAACCTAATTGAGTGGATTCAATTTTCCATATTAACATGTGAAGATTTTTTTACAGAATTTTGGATATTAATCCCTTATTTGATATGCAATATATGATTTTCTTCCATTTATGCTCCCTTCTATTTTATTTATTTTTTATTTATGGTGATCAATGTGATTACAAGTCTTCCACAGTAATATTTAAGGTACAAAGTGACAGTGAATTCCCACCACCAGTGTTGCCCTCCCTCCACCCCTGTTCCCAAAGTGCATCCCTAATTCCCCCCTTTGCTCCCTAAACTGCTAGTGTAGCCAATTTCTTTTGTATATATCTTGATGTACATTGGGTATCTTGATTCTGTTGTTGATGACTTTGGGTTTGGAGTTTGGATGTGATCATTTTTTATTTCTACTCATTGTTCATACAACTGTTTGCTCCTGGTATTATCCACTTTTTCTTTTCTTCCCCCTCGATTTATGAGGTAAAACAAGATGATTCAAGCTCTGTGGTTCTGTTGGAAAAAAAGAAAAAGAAGAAAAAATTTAAAAAATGCTGGGAGGGGTCTGTCTAGGAGCTATCAATATCAATTTTAAAGGAGAAAAGGGAAAAGGAAAGAGAGAAAAAGAAGAAAAAGAAAACAACCAGGCATCCACAAGAAACATGATAGCAAAAATAAATACCAACTAAAATGTCTACAGTGAGAGAAAAGAAAAAAGAGAGAAAAGGGGGGAGGGTGTGTGAGGCAAGGTTTTGTGACTTTGTGTGTGTGTGTGTGTGTGTGTGTGTGTGTGTGTGTGTGTGTGTATAAGCACGGTAAGTATTGGGAAAATTAGAAATTAGAAAGGAAATTAATTTTAAAAACTAATTTTAACTAATTTTAAAAACAGAGTTTCTCCACTCTTGAAGTATGCATTCATGGGAATAACTACCAGCTCAGGACAGGCTCCTTGAAGAATACAAGGTCCTTTTCTGATGCCAGGGCATTCTCCTCAGTTGTGGCTGACAAAATCTGTCCTCTAATTGGAGATCTTGGTATTTTCACAGCTTGTAGGATGAAATCTAAGATCAAATCTTTCTTTATGGTTCTAGGAGTTCTACTCCATCATGGTTGTTGTAGTCATTCTTCTGTAATTAGTGATCTTGGTTTTTGTACAGATCGTAGAAGGAGCGTAGGGTATTATCTTTCTTTGTGGTTCCAGAAGTTCTATTCAGTCACAGTTGTCTAAGTTAGACCTCTGGGATTAAAGATCTTGTTGTATGTACAAGTCATAGTCTGAAACCTAGACTAGGGTCTTTCTATTGGTCTCTGGAAAAGATCTGCTCTGTCGCGGTTGTCAAATTCAGTCTTTTGTAATTAGTGATCTTGGTTTTTGGATCAAAGAATGGAGTGTCTTCTGATTTCATCTTACCATTAGGTGATGAGGTAGGGCAGTCTGCTCTTAGATCAAGTTGTTGCTGTTTCTTCATTGTCAGGGGGTCATAGCAACCTGCCACGGGCTGCTGCCATAGCGGTATTAGGGACTCCAGGGGGAGTTTGACTCCTAGTGTTGTTGCAGAGATCTGTGTTGATTTTACAGTTGGAATCTGGGGATCAGGGTTGAATAATCATTGTCTGATCACATGGAACCTAAGTTGAGTCACCATGCCAAATGTTCATAGTGGGAGGAAACCCCATAAAAAGGTATGGGTTTGTATGCCTAGTAATTAAGATCTTGTTTATATACATAAGCTTTCCCCCTTTTTCAGTATGTCTAAGTAAAGGAAACAGTGCCATATTATATTCCTGATGTATTTGGGGTTATAAATGACAGGCTGTACAATATCTTTGCTCTGGTTTTGACTTGAGCTTATATCCCAAGAAAGACCAATTTTTTCTAGAATGTCATACCAAGCAGAACAAAAACAAGCAAAATTAAAAAAGAAATATATGTATAAAATAAAAAATAATAATACAAAAATAACAAATAAATAAAAATAATAGTATACAAAAAGGAGAGAGGAGATTATCTTTACCTTTGGTAATAAATAAAACAGGTATAACAATTGAGTTATTAAACATACCAGTAAAATATTGATATCCCCATTAAGTCTTTTGAGATATTCTTGGGATGGGGTGGGTACCAGGGTGCATTTTCATCCCACATTGTGGTCTTACTATATTTGAGTGATGGATTATGGCAGTGAAAGAATCAGGTCCTGTCCTTGAACTGAGAGTCCTTCTTGGAGCTGAGCCCAATAGCATGCAACATTCCACACTGGGGTGTATGAGGAGAAAAAAGACCATATAGAATGAGTCAGTAAGAGTGGTGGTTGCAGTTTCTTGGCAGGTTGACAAATGTGGGACTGAAATCTGTCCTTTCACTTTGAGAGCTGGGTGGTGGCTTATTGGGCAGGAGGTTGGTCTTGGTACCTAATGTGTTAGGAACTGAGGGTTAAGAGGGTTAAATAGAAAGGGATAATGGATCAGGACTGGAGAACAAGAGGATAGAAGGAGTTCCCTTTTAATTTTGTTGATGGTTTTCTTGGTTTTTCATTCTGAGCATTCTTAGTTGAATATAATTCTAAAATGCCTGGTTTATATTTTTTCTCTTACTTTTTTATTTTTTGCCTTTTTTTAATTTCAAAATAATACATTATATCCAAATCTAAAATCAAAAAGATAACTACCTAGGTATACTTATAAAGAGTCAATGCTCTATAAATGACAGGGAGAAAGGAATAAAGATAAAAAATATAAGAGAAGAATTGCACTTGGAGGAAATAAGAGACTAAGTAATATTTTAAACAAGTATTTAAGATCTTTTACACTGTCATACAACATAATGACAAACTCTACCTTTAGAATCTGAGGCTACCTAATATCACCAAATATTATCTTTTTCAAAAGAGTGGTTTTGTTAAATTGGTAATTATAAAGTCCACCAAATTTAGAGTCTAAATTGCTTTAAGCAACTAAGAATTTGCTATTTTTATATACCATCTTATATAATATTATTAAGCTAGAGAAGAAAACTTTGTCTCCATGCGATTGAGTAGAGTAAAAAATTAAAAGAATTGTCTTTCTGGATTTTCTGAGCACCCACCTATGCTGACACTGTGACTTACTAGATGCCTAATATGTGACAGGAAATTATGCTTCAACCCCAAATATGTAAAACTTTTACTCCTCTTTGGTTCCTTTGCAGATCATTCATTATGGGACAATGTTCTGGTTTACTATAGAGTGCAGTCAATCTTGCATTGATATCAAATAATATACTTTTAGGGTATAAATATAATCATTTTTCAGTCCTGGGTGGTGTGTTAGGTCCCACCCACTGAATTAAACTTTGAATAAAACGTCCCATTTATCTCTCCTATTTTATTTTTGGTCTCAGAGGCGCTCATAGAGTTGGACAAAACATGGGTTTTAACATTACACTACAATATCTACTATTTATATATATTTATATTTATAAAAGTATACTATATTTATCTATAGCAATTCTACAAAAAAATGCATCATGTTCAGTTCAGAAATAATAATAGAGGGGCAGAATCAAATTGACAGTGCAGTTTATCTCTAAATGTTTAGGTTGAAAACATATACAAATAATTCTGAAATCCACAGCCAGAAGTTCAAGAGAAAACATGACAGATAAGAAAATGTCTTTAAATGGTACCTCTGCTCTACTATTCTTTCCCTAAGTGACAATCAACAGACCTTTTCAGGATTTCAGGGAAGAAAACTTACATATGAATAGACTAAATTGGAGGTCAAAAGAGCACATTCTGAGTCCTTGGCATCATTGAAAAGATGGCACTGAACAAAACGAAGTCCTTACAGACTCAGAAATCAGTCTTGACAAATTTCTGCCCTGGGAGTGCTTGCCCTGGTGTGTGTGTGTGTGTGTGTGTGTGTGTGTGTGTGTGTGTGTACACGCGTGCGCGTGCATGCCTGTATCTAAAGATTTGAGAATAAATGAAGAAACAAAAAAGCATAAGAAGAGAGCCAGCTGCTCACTATATTTGCCCAAAGTATCAAATACTAATATTAATAATGTGAAAATTCATGCAAAATAGAATGTTACAAGATTAAATATCAAGATAGTAAAAATGCAAAATAACTCTCAGAATGACAGCAAGAGGAACTCAGGTTCTCTATTTCCTAGAGACTTGTAAGTACAAAGTGAGAGGAGATTCAAGTTTAAGGATGCTAATAAAAATATGAAGAGCACAGAGATTTCACTACCGGAGCTTCCCCTTGTGTCAATCCTCAGCACAGAACTAAAAATAGCTCCTGCACACGTCTGGGTGAATATCCCAAATCCCCAAATATGAGAAGGGTGGTGATCAGCAATTAAGACAAATCTAGGAGCTCTATGACAGTACTAAACTAAGCAGTCGAGAAACAAAATATTCCGAGTACATTTGGGAAAGAGACTATGAAGTAAGAGCCCTCCTGGAGTTTAGCAAGCTTCAAAGGCTAGTTTCAAAGATTACCTGCACAAAGGGGCCTGAATTTAATTGGATCAGAACCTGCTGCAATTTATGCTCCAAGGCATTTGTAAAAACAATAGAGTAATCAGCCATTCCAAGCCCTGTGTCCCACTCTCTTCCAAGAAAAATTCTATTTTGATGCGGTAGATGTTTGGAGGCTGTACTTTCATCTTTGTAGCTCTGCCACTGTGAAAATTAGATCCTGGCCTTATCTTGACCATGGCTCAAAAAAACAACTGTAAGAGCCCCAAATCTCTTTTAAGAAATTGCCACAGCAGCCTGAAAGCTTGCTCTGAATTGCCATGTGGCTGTCATTTCTTTTATATAAAATGCCTTTTGAGGAAGCAATTTTTAAAGCCATTATTATTATTAGTGACTCATACAGGTTTGCATTCTGTTATCACCTAATTCCCCAAAATATATCACACACTTACATTTTTTCTCAAGTAAACCCATTCTCTTTCATTGAGATATCAATTTTTAATGTCAATTTCAGGTGTACAATGTGATTTGATTCTATATACATAGCAAAGTGAACATCACAGGAACTTCCATTTTCTTTTTGTTGTTGTTGCTATTGTTTTTTTGTTTGCTTGTTTGTTTTGGGACCACACCTGGTGACCCATAGGAGTTCCTCTTTGATATGCGCTCAGAAATCATTCCTGGCTTTGGGGACCATATGGGACGTCAGGAGATCAAATAGCAATCTGTTCTAGACTAGGGCCTATGGTGAGTAAGGTAGAAGACGCCTTATCGGTTGTGCCACCGCTCTGGTCCCAAAAACTTCCATTTTCAATTACAAAATCATTACTTTGTGTGCCAAGGATATTAACATCCCCCTCCTCTGAATATTTAAATTCTGCAATGCAATATTACCGAACAGTCATAAAATTTGCATCTGGAAGTTTGTATTCTCATAGTTTCCTACTTTCACCAACATCTCACCCTTCACTTCATATGACCAACATGAACTTTTAGAATTTGGGCCTTATTTGGGACTCATTTAACATATGACATCAAAAAGTATTTTGTGTATTTCACAGATTTACTCAATATAATGTCCTAAATGTGCATTCATGGAACAAAAGGGAGTATTTCTTTTTCTTATAGCTTAGTATATTCCACTCTGCTTGTATTGCTAATGAGCTTTATATGTGTCTCTATATGCCACCTTTTCTTTATGCATATAATAAGGTTTTATAAATTTGCTCATTTAATGAAATATAGACTGTTTTCAGGTATTGATTATTACAAAAATATTGCAATGAACACTGGGAATATAAATATTTTTATTTTTTTTTAATTTTTTTCAGACAACAACTCAGAAGCAGAATTGTTAGATCATATGGTCTATTACATTTTGTTTTAGTAGTGTCCATACTTTCTCCGGTTGCTATTTCAGTTTATCACCTTTGACAACCTTATGCTTTTATGTTTTAATAATAATTATTTGAAACTGCATTGGATAATATCACATATGTTTTTCCTTGCATATTCATGGTAATTAGTAATATTGATCATGTTTTTATGTATCTCTTCATCACTTATATTTCTTTTTACAAGAACTATATAGCATCTGTGCATCTTATGTTTAATTGTTTTGCTACTAAGTTATGTAAGTTCTTCGCATATTTTGGATATTTGACCTTTATCAATTATGTGATTGTTTTTGACATATTATCTGCTCTTTATGGTGATAATTTTCAAAATTTTGCTGATGCTTTTTTGTTAACTATAGTATACTCCTGTGTTGTTTTCCAATAGTGCTTCTTATGTGGGTGTCATCTCTATCATTGTCAACATCTTATAATTTCTTTCCCATTTTTAAGACATTTTATGGGTATTACATTTGTGTATCTCTAACAAAATTTGAATGACATTTTAAAATTATATACTATAGATCTCATTATTCCCCATGATATCTACTTTTCTTAGCACAATGACTGAAGGTATTATATTTTCTTTACCCAGCATTTTTTACCTCTGGTAAAAGGATATACATAGATTTATATTTCAATTCTTCACATTGGTAACATTCCATCGGTCTTTATTCATGTTTTTATTTTATTTATTTATTGGTTTTTGGCATACTCAGTGGCACTGAGAGGTTACTCCTGGCTCTGTTCTCAAAGAAATCAATCCTGGCAGGCTCAGGGATCATATGGGATGCCAGGAATCAAACACAGGTCCATCACGGGTTAGCCATGTGCAAGGC
Source organism: Crocidura indochinensis (assembly GCA_004027635.1). Lineage (NCBI taxonomy): Eukaryota > Metazoa > Chordata > Mammalia > Eulipotyphla > Soricidae > Crocidura > Crocidura indochinensis. The sequence continues at coordinate 17,925 of PVKC010012240.1, forward strand.
AAATGTCCTACTGCTGTTCTATATCTCTGGCCCCTTTTTGTGTCTTTATAATACTATATTAATTACTACAATCATTATATAGATTTAAATCAGAAAAGGGTATTCCTGCCATATTCTTATGTCTCACGTTTAACTTGAGACCATTTTTGATTCCCCATCCAAAGAAAACTTATACATAGGAGTGATTGAAGAGGTCAGTAGAGTGAAAACTTCTTTCCTTCGACATTATTCTAATAATCATTTTTTGCTAAGCTGAAGTTGTTTATTAAAATTCCTATAAAACCAGCTATCTAAAAACAATTCAGTCACGCTACCCTATACTTGCTTACAATCCTACATAGGGTATACATTTGTTTCCTATTACTTTGTTTCGTGCGTTTCTGGAGTTGTGTCTTACTCTATGTTGCATAATCCATTTTCTTTTAGGAATTATCTCATATCCAAAAAGAGAATTTGGGGGCCCGGGAGATAGCATGGAGGTAAGGTGTTTGCCTTTCATGCAAAAAGATCATCGGTTCGAATCCCGGTGCCCCATATGGTCCCCCGTGCCTGCCAGGAGCAATTTCTGAGCATGGAGCCAGGAGTAACTCCTGAGCACTGCCGGGTGTGACCCAAAAACCAAAAAAAATAAATAAATAAATAAAAATAGAATTTGATTATTTTAATAAATGTATCATATCTTTCATTTATAACAAGTTTTTGCTAGCTTCACTATCTACTCAAAATCTGTGATGAAAGACAAGAGCATGGAACCCAAATAGAGATTGATACTGCTTTAGTTTCCTTTACCTACTTAGAACGTGAATGTGTATTGACTTAAGATTCATGGTTCTCCCAAAAGGCCGATGGTAAAAACTAGTTCCCCTGATATGAAGATGAATCATACTCAGTAGATGCTTCATTGGTGTCTATAAATTGGCAGTACCTTAGAGTTCATACAGTGCAAGAGATCCAGGAGACTTTACAGCTCCCAATCAGCTTGAAATTGAACCACAAACAAGATGTCACGTGCAAATAGGACTAACTCTACATTGTTCTTTGAACTTTAACCCCCCACCCTGATTGTCTTTGGCATCCAGAACTATGTGGCAAAGAACTTGTTGAAAATCAACACCCTTTGACTTGCTAGTAGCCTTAGAGAAATAGATTTCAACTCTTCACCATTGAGTATGGTGTTAATTTCAGGTTTGTCATAAATGATTATTTATGTCAAGGTATGTTCCTTCAATATTCAATTCGTTAAGGATTTTTATTATGAACAGATGTTGCATCCTATCTAATGTAATTTCTGTTAAGTTGTTAAGCATCTGTTAAGTTGATCATTATTTCTTTCATCTTACTAATGTGATGTATCACATTGATTTGCATATGTTAAGACTTCCTTCTATTTGAGAGATAAATTTGTCTTGGAAATGGTGAATGCTGCTTCTACATGCTGCTGAGTTTAGATAGTTATTGTTTTACTGAGATTTGTGTGTAGGCGTGCACACACCTTTGAGCATTTGTCAAGGAAGAATGGCCTGGTCTAATTATATTATCATGTAATATTATAGTAGTGAAATGAATTTGGGTGTGTTTTCTCCTCTCTGATATTTCAAAAAGTTTGAGATGAATTGAAGCTATTTAGTAACACATTATATATAACATTATTAAATGTTTTTATTCACTATTATTTGAGGTCTTGCAACAGGAAAAAAATAAACAATTCTCTGTCATTTGAGATCCATTGGATCAGCTTCTCATATGGAATAAGTTGTGGGTAATGTATCTATTGAAGCTGTATTATAAAAAGAAATATTAATAGGACTACCCTATTTCTGTGTGTCACCTTTTCTTGTTTGGGGGCTGAATGTTATATTCAAAGTTATTAATTACCTAATCAAGGTGCAGGAGGACAACCCTCTCTAAGTACAGATATCTTTATCTTTATTGTCTTGACGAAAGCACAAACACTCCTCAAGTTTATTAACTAGACAACTTTTTGCTAGATATTTAAAATTTTATTACTTATTTATTGTTTTTGTTTTTGGGGCTACATCTGGTGATGCTTAGGGGTCACTCCTGGCTATGTACTTAGAAATCGCTCCTGGCTTGGGGGACCATATGGGACACAGGGGGGATCGAACGCGGTCTGTCCTGAGTCAGCTCGCACAAGGCCAACACTCTATCACTGTGCCACAGGTCTGGCCCTCTATTTGTTTTTTTTATATAAATAAATTATCTAATTGGATAACTAAGATATAAAGATAGTTGTTCATGACTGAGTTTCAATCATAAAATATACAACACCCTCCCCAGTGCATATCCTCACTGTGAATCCTCCTTCTCCATCTCTTTTATCCTTCTCCTTCTTCCCTCCTTCTTCTCTCCCCTTCTCTTCCTCCTCTCCCCTCATCCACCTCCTCTTCCTCATCCACTTCTCTCTCAAACAGACTACTTCTTTTTCTGAAAATTATCTCTGACTTTCTTTCACTCTTCTTGAGTAAGACTGGTGGGCACAACTTTCCAGATATTCTACTCTTCAACTCCGGTAGGACTAGTTGTTTCACAAAGTGGTGTCCGTCTAGGTTTAGTATCTCTGAATAAGTTGTATAGGGGGACTAATTGCAAGAATTGCTAAGGTTTAACTTATAAAGTTTTTTTAGTTGGTGCATGACAAGATCTATTACAATTCTGCAGTCAGAGCCAGTAAGGGAACAGGAAGAGGAGGAGAACCCTCAACATGTGGCATTGAATTTGCACTGTGGTCATACGTACTGCTGGACTATGTATAATTTTAGTGCTCTTACAAGGCTTCCTTGCCAAAGCATAGATGCACATTTATTTATAGGAGAGGCACGTGCTCCTTTTTGTAGAAGGAGGAATAAAATATGCTCACCAGAATCAATAAAGCTTTACTTGTTTTATACAAAATTACTTGATCATTCTGCAACAAAGACTTTATCCTGCAGATGAGTAATCTCTTGGTTTTTGTTAATTTGTTTATCTTTGGTTGATTCTTTTCTTTTTTTTTATACATTGTAACATCAGAAATAACATGCATTGGGCCTGTACGATAGCACAGTGAAAGGGTATTTGTCTTGAATGTGAGTGATCCAGGACAGACTTTGGTATGATAGCCGGGCGTCCCATATGGTCCCCAAGCCAGGAGCAGTTTCAGACCGCATAGCCAGGAGTAACCCCTGAGCTTCACTGGGTGTGATTGGTCATAAGGGTACAAATAAATGATAAGTAATTTCCAGCTTGGATCTACTTTCCAATTTTTGTTAGAGAAAAGGGTATTAAGGGGCCATAGAGATAGTACAGTGGTAGGGAGTTTGCCTTTCACATGGCTGACTAGGACAGACCACAGTTCAATACCCCAGCGTCCCATAAAGTTCCCCAAGTCAGGAGCAATGATTTCTGAGAACATAGCCAGGAGTAACCCCTGAGCATCACTGGGTAGATATGGCCCGAAAACCAAAAAAAAAAAAAAAATGAGACGTATTGCCTTATTTTATAAGTATTAATATTTCTATTTATCTTTAAACAAGAAGTAAAAATTTATATTTTATATGATTCATGCTAGTTCCAAACTATCCCCACTATATAATGTAACCTAACTTTTGCTATAAGAAATTAGCGATATGTAATGTCTAAACTCAAATAGTAAAATGTTTGGTGATGACAAAATGGTGTTTGGAAGATGTTTAATTAGCCATATGCTTCCAATTAATTTAATTTTAATTAGCTATAATAGGTTATTGCAATCTTAACATTGTAGTTAAACTACCATGATTATCTATTAGCAGCTATTACTAGAATTTTTTATGCTAGTTAGAAGGATATCTCCTTTTACTACTATCATGTTGTTTGAGTATAATAATATGTTTTTTAGAAATATGAAAGGGCTATTACAATAAAAGTGATAGCATTGATAAAAATTCACACACAACTTAATGACACTAATGATTTTTTTCAAGTAACATTATAAACACTTTACTTATCTTATTTATTTTTATAGAATAAAAATATAAAATATATAATTTATAAAAACATAAAAAAGTCAAATAACTATGGCTACCCACATTCTTAAAGATGAGCGTTAAGGAAACTTCTCCAAAGTTATATAGCAAGTTAGAGTTTATCAGGAATCAAATGTTTTAGAGGATTTTGAGTGACCAAGAGTTTATAATTGTGTTTTTGTTTCTAGAAAAGCGGTAAAATAATCCTTATTTTGTTGCAAAATAATGAAGAATAAGAAGCAAATGTGACTTCTCGCATTTTGTTATTTGATACTTAATACAATACTGTATTTGATAATGTTAACTTTCACATTCTTATGCTTTAAAATAAACTCCAAACTTTAAGATTTACTTAAACTCAAGTTAGATTTAAATCATTATCTGATGCTTCATCCCCACTGAAGGCAGCCATGGAGGAGGTGAGAGGAAATTCTGAGACCACGGCGAGAGAAACAAGCATATACCATTGTACATGTAGGAATATTGGTTTATAAACCCCTGTCATGATAACAGTGCAAAACTTCATCTCAGTGAGTAAAAATATAAATGCGTAAAGATGCACTAGTATATATGAATTACTTAAATATATGAGGATATTTAAGTCTGGGGTGACATTTCAAGTTCTGCATTTTGTCAACATGCCAACTGAAGTTAGTATTGAGGGTTGTTGTAAAATCATATATATTACACCACATCCAATGTTTTATGTTTGTGTTAGAGTTCACACATTAACAAATTATTCCATAAAATATACTGGTAATAAATTAGAATTTTTAATTGCTTTTAGTTTTGTTCCATGATTTTTTGGCAACACCCAGCAGTGTGCATAACATATTATTGGCTCTGTTCCTAGGGATAACTATTGGCAATATTAAGGTGAACACTGAGGTGCTAAAGTTCAAATCATGGTCAGCCTCATTGCTGTTCTGTTTCACAGGTCCAACAAATTATATTTGATATGTCTCATGGAAACATTAACCAAATTCATATAAACTAACTTGATTATCATCAACAAACAAGTTATTCAATAATATTGAAATTGGGATTATATGCCCATCCTATTAGCAGTTATATCAAGGTTAAATTTATGCATTTTACTCCTTCACTGTCAACCAATTAAAGTTTGTATCCTTTTTTTTTGGTTTTTGTAAAGTTACTTTTCTTTTTTTTAATATTTTATTTAGACACCTTGATTACATACATGATTGTGTTTGTGTTTGTGTTTCAGTCATGTAAAGAACACCACCCATCACCAGTACAATGTTCCCATCACCATATCCTTTTCATATGATTTTAATTGATTTTTACTATGAACATAAAAATTGCAACTATTAGATTCTGTCATTCTTCCTTTCTCCATATAAGTATATATTTGCATATAAATATACTAGTGCTGAAGAAAAATGGCATTAAAATAACTCAATATAATTATATTCGGTTATTAAATTTTAGCTCACATGCTTTTCTCTGATGTATTTAATTATATATATTTAATGGTTGTTAGAAATCTTATCCATGTGTTTATGAAAAATATAAGCAAAAAAATCACAATCTGTCAAAAGATAGCACGAGTTGGGAAACATTGTAAAATTATCTCACACTTTACCTTGATCAAATGTAATGTGTATTATCTTTATCTTCTAACTAAAATAAAAATGAATTAAAATGAAATCCCCAATGTCATTATATTTAATGAAAAAAGCAAATAGTGATCCAGAAATGAGGTGGCAAAATGGAGAAATCCATCACACCTCTCTACAATATTCTACAATGACTATTTGTGCCATTTCTTATTTTATTAAGGACACTTCACTTTACTTCCTCAAAATTTCTATATTATAATTGAAATATCATAAATCATATTTTAAATATATACTTACTTTTCCCATAGACTGGCTTACATAATCATGTCATTGCTAATAACTTTGTTAAAATTATTCTTAAATATAATTTCTCTGGACCCCAAATATAAGACAAATAATATCCTACAACATCATGCTCACATCAGGTAAAAGAATAAATTTT